>DWAJ01000179.1:0-43334 GCA_018238005.1 Eurema mandarina
ACAGTTCCCCCGTCTTTTAAAAAAAAAGGGGCTGTAAGGGCTCAGCCCCCTTTCCTTCCCCAAATATGGGAAAAAAAAAAAAAAAAAAAGTTCCCACGTCATAAATTCTTTAATCATTTATCATATCACAAACTATTTTATAGTTCGCCGTCGTTTTGCGGTTTGTGTCTTGTGATATATTATTTATTTAATCATCACATATTTTCCAGCGAGGAAGTGTGTGGTCATTTGAATACTTACGAATGACCTTTGCCTTTACTTATACAAGCTGCGTGAGAATCCAATAAATTTATTTTTGATGTGTTGTGAATAATATTTTAAATTGTAAAATCGTTAAAAAGAACGGTTCAGCATGGAGGTAAAATTATTCTATTAATCATTAAATATAAAAAAATTATAATTATAATCATTATTTAATAAATGTTTTGTCATTGTAGATTGAAATTTTAAGTGTCGCCGGCTCAAAGCCTATTGGTAAAGTAAATGTTACTGATAACGCTACCATAAAAGAAGTAAAAGAAAAAATTCACAAAAATTTGAAAAAATCGTTGTATCCAGACAGACAGTCTATTAAATTAGAGTCAAAAGGCAGATCATTAAAAGATGAAGCTAGTTTAAAGTCTTTGAACATTGATAATGGCGCAAAACTTTATCTTCAAGATCTTGGTCCTCAAGTATCTTGGAAAAATGTGTTTTTAGCTGAGTATGCTGGCCCATTATTTGTTTATCTTTGGGTATACCAAAGGCCATGGATTCTTTATGGAGAACAAAGTTCACAACCAGGAACAGTGGCTAGGTAATTATTAATCTTATACATGTAAAGAGAATATAAGAAAATATAAATATAAATAAATATTCAGGTGTAGCCCCTAGATGTTGGTGCCTGTCATCTAAACTTAAAGTGATCCTGAACCAATTAAATCACCAATAAGATCTATATCATATAGGAGATTTATATATTTATTTGTTTAGTCCCAAATAAAAATTCACTAAGTCACATCCTGATATTTTGCAACCATAACTGATATATAGGACATGAAGGAAAATTGTAGTAGCTAACATCCAATATAAATTACATACATAGTATGTTTTTAATGAGTTCTTGGACCTCCTTGGATGAGAGCAATGTTACTTTGGTTGTGTTTTTTAATTGAATATTTAATATTGATTAAATATAATTAGACCCACATACAATCATACTGCCTCCTTACTGCAGTCTCTTATACCATATTATTCAATTTTGTTTATTTGTATTTTTGTTTTAGCGTTGCTGCTCTTTGCTGGTCAGTTCACTATGCAAAAAGATTACTTGAGACATTGTTTGTACACCGATTTTCCCATGGAACCATGCCATTGAGAAATTTGTTTAAGAATTGCTCATATTATTGGCTCTTTACATTATACATTGCATACCACATTAATCATCCCTTGTACACGGCACCCTGCAATACTTGTCTATATGTTGGTGTTATTGGATTTACAGTAAGTCTTTAAAAATACTTATATAATCTGTTGAATTTTTCATCTGTGTTAATATAGTCTGCATATTTATACTTTGCTTCATTGTAACACAAATTAACATTTTATGTAAGCATGTACCCAGTTAATTTAAATTATAATTATTAACTTGTTTTGGCGACGTTAAATACAATTTTAGTACAGCCTTGTGGACTTTAATATTTTTTAAGTAAAGTATTACATTCACTTGTTTACTTTAACTTTCAATGCTGATATTCCTTTCACCATTTCCTATTTTGGTTTTAAGTAATAAAAACCTGATTCGGGTTTATCATTAAAATAGCCTGTACACTTATGATACTTTAATGCTAATGGAAAAGTATTTTTTTAAATTTATGACACAATGAACATTAAATCTAAAGTAATTAAATATTTTTAAGAGGAATAAATTGTAATTCTTGTTGAAATAATATCCCCTTTCTTACATATTTAAATGATTTTTTGTTTGTATGATCCATATAATTTGTTTAATTGTTAGTAATAGCTGCATGTTTATGAAATGAACAATTTGAAGCATAAAGTGTATTCAATGTGCAATGAACCAATTTTTAAATAATTTGTAGCAGATTAATAAATATCAAATAATGTAGCCAGTTTTAGCAGTAAGCCTAGTGCTAAAAAAACACGTAAAACATTTTTTTTTATCCAAAATCGTGTTTTGATATTATTGTTTAAATCAGTGTTAAAATATTTTCATTGTAATATCCAGATCTGTGAATTGGGTAATTTGAGCATCCACATTTTGCTGAAGAACTTGCGGCCTCCAGGCACTAAAGTGAGACGCATTCCGGTGCCTGATGGCAATCCCTTCTCACAACTTTTCAACTTCGTATCTTGCCCTAACTACACGTACGAATTCGGATCTTGGTTCTTCTTCACAGTTTTGACCAAATGTATTCCTGGTAAGTCTTGTTATTTTAATTATTTTTTTATATAGGTATATAATTTTTCGAGCATATTTTATCTGATCATTACAATGCTTACAACAATCAACGTATATTAAATTAGCATTTCATTAATAATATTGAAATATAAACCTACAAAAACTTATTATTAAACGTAGATATAGACGCAAAACTTCTATGTAAAATTATATTGAATAATAACTTCAATAAAAATATGAATTTTCGTGCAATTTTTTATAAGAAATAACCGCACTGAATTGAACGCTGGTAATTGTCGTGCTAAGAACCATAAGGTCTTAATGTGGTATAAAAATTAAAAACCGGAATTAATATGGAAACCTGTTTTTATGCTGTGCTTGTTCATGATCAATGAGTCTTACAAAGGCCTTAAGTGATGAAAAATACGTAAATTTTCAGCTGGAGTTTTTGCTGTAGTTGGTCTGTATCAGATGTCCGTGTGGGCGTTGGGCAAACACCGCAACTACAAGAAGGAATTCTCCGACTACCCCAAGGGACGTAAAGCTATTCTTCCTTTCATTCTTTAAAATTACCAATATTAAAAGTTCGCTTTCATTATAGCTACATTTTATAGAACATTGAAGGTCAACAAGTTTTTGGTCATCGCATCGTATTGATCGTCACATTTACATATATGAATATTAATTCAAAGGTGACGGTGTGGATTGCTGCTTGTGTGTAATACGACGTATTTACTTACCCATTTAAATGGTGAATGTTATGTTATTATAGGGATTTTTATTTATAGCGATTAAAGCTTGTATGTTAAGTAATGTTACGCTCAAGTTATTGTTTTTATTTTTTTATGTAATGTCGAAATAAAAGTAAAAAAAGTACTTGCTCCCGATTTTCGTTGTTATATTATGGGATAAATAAGTCAAAACTAGTACGTTAGGGTGCATTAAAACTGTATTTAATATACATAATAAAGAAATAATAATTAATCTACTCTCTCAATTATTTTTACCGGATTCCTCATTGTCGTCAGAGTCTTCTGGACATCGCATTTTCTCGAGTAAACGTTCATTTTCTTCTTTAAGGGCCACAATTATTTCTTCCCTTTCCTAAAAGTAATAAAATATTTAAAAAAAATCTAAATAGCTAAGATTCAGACTAGTTAAACTATTCGTCTCCATTTTAATCAGCAGCTATCCATAGTAATAATCTGGAAATGTTATCAGTATGTTGATATATAAATAACTACATAATCGGCTTAGAAACATATTTTGTGCAATAATGCTCACCTTTGTTATCAATAAACAACGCTACGTTGCACACGTACGAGTTATAAACTATATACCATAGACGATTAAATAAAATATATTTAACTTCTCCTACAATGTTTCTTTTTTTTAATAATTATTTCACATAAATCACAATTTGTTCAAATGTGGAAATATCCCTTATATTTCCACATTTCTATTCACTATGATAAATTTGGAAAGATTTGCAGAAAATTTGTCATGTCCCTCCTTTATTTTATAATTCTTATACATTTATAAAAGGAGCACTAATTGTATATAATATTAAAAATGCAGTGTTTAACAAACTGTGACGGGATTGAATTACCTCGATCTTTTGTTTAAACTTCTCATCGAGTTTCTGCCTGTCCTCCGTGACATGCTTAAGTTTAGCGCGCGCAGTTTGCGGCGGGATGTATCTCGCCGATAAACCTAAAATAGACTCCATTTGGAAACATCGAGTTCTGGTCGACTTTAATTCTGTACGTAAATTATTTATCTCCGTCAGCAACGTGCAATTTTCCTGTAACGCAACACCATTGATACAAACCAATTAACTTTTTTGCTTCACAAATGACCTTGATTGAGTTTCCACATAAATACTCACGTCCATAATTTTGCCGATATCACTCTTGGAGCCGTCCAGCGATTTGGATAGTTGCAACTTTAGGGCAGCTACTTGCTTCTCAAGGTGGTCTCGTTGACGATTAAATTCTCGAATTGCTTCATCTTCCGCTATACGACTTCGAACGAAATCGATGTCCTCTACGTATTTATGAAATAGTTCCTACGTCCAAGAAAAATATAAATTATAATTAGACAATGTGACAATGAGAAAAGATTTTTATATACAAGATTAATTTATAGCTTAAAATGGACAAAAAATATTATGTGTGCATATAATATATTTTAAATTCAAATATGCTTACCTTTACATTTAGTTTTAACTTCATAGGATCTTGGAAGTTAGCCGTCATATTGTGAAGGTCGATTTTAATTTTTTTTAGTGTGTTTTTTAAAGTCAAGTTTCTTTCTGCTTCTGTTGTAAAATCCTTTTTTGCTGATGTCAACTTTTCATTCAGCTGACTGATTTTAAGTTCTACAATATGGAGATAAATAATATTTAGGTACCATAATTTTGCTCAACCATATAACATATCTACATAATATACGGGTGCACAAATAAATAATAGTTGACTTAAAATAAAGACAAATTCTTTTCAGACAAAGTATTTTTCGATTAGTTTCCTAAATTGAATTGAAATTACAACACATACTATAGGTACCTACTGCCTACTGTACCTTATTGTCACTTCATTTTCAGCGTTATTAGTTTATACATTTTAAGAAGTCTACTACCACAATATATACTATATAGGTACATTTACTATACGATAGGTATATATTGGATTAAATTCTAAAACTGACCATTCTAAAGATAATAACGTGTTGATAAAATAAATACATAATAATGAGTGCATATAATATTTAAAGCTATATATTAAGTTACTGTGCTAAGTTACAAGCACAAACTTTATTATATCATCATAACATACTATAAAACAGTCGCTTTCTTCTGTATGTCCCTATGTACCTATGCTTAAATCTTTAAAACTACGCAACCGGTTTTTATGCGGTTCTTTTTGTCAAATAGAGTGATTCATGAGGAAGGTTGATGTGTATCATTATCATACATGCATAAATGCGGGCAAAACCGCGGGGCGCGGCTTGTATTATATTATAAAATATGTGGTGACGAATATAAATTAATGTTTAATACAGTAAGTGCGTATGTTCATTCTACACATATTTCTTCTATCATAATGAAACGACGTGTCTAAATAATAATCATAAAATCTAGTGAAACAAAAAAATTACAACTGATTTATGTAATATTGTCTTGAAATTACCACGAAAGTCCTTTTGTTTTAGTAGAGTTTCTAATGATACCTCCAATTCTAGTATACGTATTTTTTTCTCTTTGATCTCCCGTTCTAACGGAGCTATCTAAAGAAATAATTTACAGAATTGTTAATCCAAAGCAGCTGTAATTTTTTTATCTAATTTTAATGTGGTGGTAAACTAGTTTCTTTAATCTTCTCAATAATTTCATACCGAGATCATGTTTAACGTTAAGTAGCTTGAGTTCTTCATTTTCCATATCCCCAATTTGTACTTTTAATTCCCGTATAGCACGCTCTTTTGGCTCTATCTAAGTAGTTTTTGAAAATATAACCGCTCATACAATAAACATTTATATTATGTAATTATTTAGTACCATTAAAATTATTAAAAGAAAAGTCTTACCTGGTTCTTAAGTTCAGTGATTTTGAAGTTAAGTACAAATTTGTATTTTTCAAGTTCTTGCTTTTTACGTTTTAACTCATATATTCTTTTTTCTTTGTCTTGTATAGTGCTGTCTCTTTCCGATATCTCTTTTTTCAAATCAGCAACATCTCTTTCAAGTGTTGATATTACTTTTTGAAATTGTTTATGTTCAGCTACATAACAAAAAAAAATGTTTTGGCGTGGATAAAAAGAAACCAATTTTTTTTATATTCTTAATAAAATATATATTCTAAATAAATACCTTTTAATTGCATTATTTGATGCTTGAATTCATCGATTTCTTTAAAAGCAGAAATCAGTTTTTTCTTCATGAGACCAGTTTCTCCTTTAAGACGTACGTTTGCATCTTTTTCTTCTTTTAATTGGACTTCGTATGCCGTTCTTATTTCGATGATTTCACGATCGGCGTCTTCTTCGATGGAAGATTTTATTGTTTCATGTTCTCTTTTCTCCATATCCGCTTGTTCTTGAAGCTAAAAGAAATATAAAATAGTTACTCGCGATAGAAATTATCCGTTCTTATGAAGTTTAGAATTGTAGTCCTAGGACTAAGTTGACGTTACGTATTAATTATTTTAAACTAATTGTAACAGACATTTTTATTTTTAATCTAATAATAATACCTCTTGAAGAATCAGATCCTTTTCTTCTAACTTAACTTCAAACATATGATTTAACTCTCGCAGCGCTTGTCTTTTGCTTTCAGCTAAGTCTTCTAGCCTCTGCTCATATTCTTTTCTCATTCTTGCTGTTTTATCTTCTAAGCTCTAAAATAAATATAATCTTATAAAAAAATAACAAGAGTGCACTTTAAAATCGTCATTATTTGTATTTCAAAAGTATTTGATTACCTGGTATCTATCATACTCGCTTATCAATCTTATATTGAAATCGGCCTCTAGAGCCTGTAATGTTCTTTCGTGACCGGAGCGAAGCTTTGCAATGTCTTGTTGTATCATTCCAATCTCGTGGGTATGCTCGTTTTCCATTTGCTATAAAATCCACAAGCTTATAAACAATCAATTAAGATCAGTCCATTTAAGATAGTTGCTAAGACTTATTTAAAAGTGCACCTCATTTTTTTCTTTGAGTTCTTCGATTGCAGCACAATAACCTTCATGTACTTCCTTCAGTTTTTCAGCTTGAGTTGCTTCAGCTTGCCGAAGCTGATAGGAGTGTTCTGTTTCTAATTCGCTCATACGGGTACTAAGCAACTGTAAAGGATATAACATTTGACAATTTCTTTTCATTTATACCCCACATTTAAGTTGAAGAAAAAATATACTGACATGAATACTATTTAGTTTCTCTTGTAAATCCTTTTTACTAATAAGAATCTCCTTAGAATACGAAAAATCTTTATCGAGCGCAATGGCCCGGCCGTCGGCATTTGTCAATCTCCATAAACAAATGGAGGAATCTGCCGCTACTGAGATCAATGTTTGGTCGTCGTACGCGAGAGCGATGCTTGTAATTTTTTTATTATGCATGTGAAATTCATTAAATATTGCTTTATCCAAAAGTGGTAATTGTACTGCGGTTACACCGCCAGCACCACCTGTGATAAATAGCATCAAGTCGGACCTTGATAACAGAATTGTATCAAGACCACATCCTATCAGACCCAGATTTCTTCTTATTGTATTTGCGCCGATTTCTTTAATTTCACCATCACTCCCTACACCATACGTTGTTTTACCATTACTGAAAAATATGTAAAACAGTGAATCATACTCATAAATATTTCAACAGCGGGCAACGCAACGCAAGATACCTATTGACTGCGCAAGCACTGAATTGATTTGTTTTTAAAATAACTTCTCCAACTCTTTGGCCAGTAGACATATTCCATTCATAGACAGCGCCTTCGGTGCCACATGAGACCAACGTCAAATCGTTTGCAGACCACGCTAGACACGTTATCTAGAATACCATAACTGTGTAAATTCATTAAATATATAGGTTTTTCTTTTTCAACATAATTACTAGACTCATCAGATCCAAAATACAAAAAAATACTTACCCTACCATTATGGCCTTTTAAATTAAACACATTTTGGAACGATATGGATGAAAATACTTGAATTATTTGTCCATTGACAGCAGCAAACATATGCCCATTTGTGCTGAAATTAGCCCGCTTGCAATTACGTATTGGGAATTCTCGCATAACTTCAAAGTCATCAATAAGTACAACCATAAATCTGAGCTTATCTGAGAATCCTACTATGGCGAAAAGTCCTAGAACATAGTAAACATTTTAAAATGAATACTTGGCAGTTTCACTTACAGCAAATATTCATTATAATAATTAACGCATATAAAATACCGGAAGGGTGTAAGCAGACACAATGAATTTCCTCTTGGTAAAGTTTTATTAATTCTACATCATCCGTCATGTAATTCCATATTCTGATACTTTTATCTTGTTCACCAGAAGTCATGAATATTGGCTTCCAGGCGCACATTGAGAGTCCATTGATACTTCCGTAATGCATTGCTGGACCCAGTTCCGTGAACGAAATTTCTGGGTTCTTAGCAGAAAACAAATTGAGTTAATCAAATAGGTACCTCAATAAAAACCACAGACGACGGTTCGAGTTATAGGTACCTGTAACATATGCTGTCCAAATAATTTTACGAAATATAATTGTATTCTTAACGTTGTTATTAGCAATGTTTCTTGATTGGGATCTATTGCTATGTGTTGTATGGCATCGAGCGGAGACCACAGAGGATGTTCTCGAGTATGCCTTTATTAACAATGGTAGTTTTTATTAGTTTATAAAATATATTATTTACGATCATAATAATTAGTTTATTAATTGTATTATTTACTTATAAGAGTTTCTGGATATGCGGAATAGGTTTCTTTTTCTCCAATGATGAGGCGTTTCTTTTTCGAACATGTGAACGTAACCTGGTCCACAGGCAAATGCAAAGCCTGAAATATTTACGTTTGAAATTTAATTTGAAGGTTAATTAATATTACGCAATATAAGGTTATAAGGTAAGATCCAATGGTTACAGATCTATGAATATTATATTAAACAATTGTAAGCGCCTGATGATTTTAACCACCTTATATGGCGCTACATAAGTTTTCTTTATTTTAAGTACTATAAATACGCACCTTTAGGAAAATTAACAAAACACGTAACGGGATAACTACTGTCCATATCGCTAGATCCTTGGTCACTGCTTGTCTCTTGTTTAGTTGAAACGCTGGCCTTGTCACCTTCTTCAGCTCTATAAAAATCAAAGGTAAATAGTTTTTAGACGATGCATGAGTCTTTATTGAAAAAAAAGTATTTAGCAACATACATGTTTAGCGTAACCAATAAATAAATAATTTTGTATTTGATGTCAAAGCCTTAAATCCCACACAATTACTAGATATCTAATGTTATATAAATTAGCAATTTATTCTACTTATTAGGATTCCTATTCCAATAATAGTCGACACTATATGTTTTGTATAGAATGTATGTATAAACGGATAGTTAAGGGGCTTCCTTACTCGGCTTCCACCTTCTTTAGAGACATTTCCGTAACTTCGGTCGCCCGGAAGATGCAATTTTGCCTCAATTCACCGTTTTCCACAACCATTATAACTCCGTTGTCCGTTCCGAACATAATACGATCCGGCGTTAACCACATGCAACTTGTAACATTTATCTGTTAACAAAACCCTTGTTTTACTTCGCGTAATAAAGGAATTCCACGCGAAAATCTCATATCGCACCAATAATGTCGAGTGTTAATGGATCTACCCATAGGTATGTTCTTGTTATTATGAGTAAATATCTAATCAAATTAGCATTCCACTCTGGCTTATGAATGTCAAACCGTATAAAAAATTGTATTTTTAATATTAAAACGGCATAGCGACTGAGACCTCAACTTTTTATTAGGTCTTACGTCCTTCCTCAACAATCATTTATTCTAGTATATTATAGTAATACATACATTTTCAGCTTTACACCAACCCCACTGTCGCCACACAGTCTCGGAAACATTCATTATCCGAAATGTGTACGCCCCGGTTATGACTACGAGCGTAGCGTCTGCCGGATTGCATTGTACCTAAATCAAAACAATTGAAATATAAAAACCATAAACCATTTAAAATAAAAAATCTAAAAACAAACTTACACTTTCGACAATGCCTTGCCCGCTGGGATTCTGCGCCTTAGCATGGCTCTCTACTTTACCTTTATCCCAGTTGTAATAATACAAATACCAGTCGGGCTCACCAGTTATAGCCACAAGGTACTTTGAATCGTAAGAGAATTGAACGCAAGCAAATTCCCGAGCTGTAGAGTTTTCAAATGGCACGGTGAGGATCTTACGCCGTTTGTACGTGGTTAAATCGTAAATTGTTATATATGGTTTTTGGCCCTCCTCAGCTATTTCATTAAGAGCAAGCCAACGCCTAAATTAAGCAAATAATATATTTTTTTTATAATGTTCAATAACTTGAATTATACTATTTGGTTGAAGTTATCCCTACCTGTTAGGTGCTAATACGAGGGATTTTATTGGTTTGTGTTTATCCTGAAGCCTAATAAACTTCTGTTTCTTTTGAAGATGATTATGTATGACAATGACTCCACCTGCGGGGTAAATTATCTCCGAGTCTGTTAGGTAATGTGCATTGTACCTGGATAAGAAGAACAATTATTATAAATAAAATGTGTAAAATGTGTGTTAAGATTTTGACCTATATACTCGTACACACTACTACTATTAGTATATTATTGTTAAGTATTTGCTTACTGTATATCCGTGCGTAAGCCATAAAAAATTCTAGCCGAGATATTCGGCGGTGTGTTAACCGCCATAGCACTAAGAAAATAAATAAATCTAGAAAATAATCAGCACTTCCAAATATCCTTGGAATACAGCTTGTTTACACAGTTGCCGTGACAACGTTTGAAATTACTGGAACTGAAAATTATGTAGAAAGTAGGTCACTGTTTTGGGAACAATGCGAAACTTATAAAATTCATTTAATTTAATTTGCGTTGTTGTATATAGATTCGACGTATAGACATTATGTAGGTATACTTTTGATGTTTTTTTTTTACATTTTTAATGCTGAACTTTCTTAAAAAAACTTTTCAGATGCTTAATTGGCAGAGAAACGAACTGAAAAGCGCTGTTTACATAATCTGTTGATTGATATTGTTTAATAAAACAATGTCAACATTATTTCAAATTATCATAAGATCTCCCTGCTTATCCTGGAGTGAAACATAAGTATTAGCAGAGTTGTTCAAAATTGATTATACGAAATACGTAGGCAAGCTAAGTTGAGTCTGAGTCTGTCTTAAGGAATTATCTTGACCTGCAAGAGTGTACATTGGCACGATAAAAAAATTAAAATTAAATACCTACAATAGAATGAAAAGAATTAAGCTCACATTGTAATCTTAGTCATTAATGTGTCGTAAAATATTAGAGTACCTAGTACTATCGATAGTCTTTTGTTTGTTTATGATCTATACAAATAATATATCAGGGTTGTTGTATAAAAATATGCACTTGAAGCAAAATGCGCATCATTTATTCAGTGTTGGCCATTTAACTCTAGTCTGTATGATTGGTGCTCAATGTCATCTGTAGTGGAGCATCCTATTCGCTATACTCGTAAGTCGCAGCTTCCTCTTACCGCACACGCTCACAACTCACCTTATTAACTCGTCTCAGACACTGCTACTTTACATAATATTGCCAAAACTGAACACATTTTATTGGCAAGGCTTCTATACGAAAAGTCTATAGAACACCTGTTGGATAAGGAACGATAGTTTGAGAAGCTTCTGACCTACTGAGCCATGAACAAATTTCAAAAATATGCTACGCAGGAAAGTAAAAAAATAATAAGTCAATCTTATAACTTATCTTTATTTAATCTTATAAATAATTATGTTTTTATTTAATTAATAAATATTAGTTAGGTATTTATTTTTATTCATAGTTTATACTTTCACTATCTAATATCTTGGTACCTACATCTTAATATATATCTAACAATCGCTTTTTTAGAAATGGTTTCCATCTTAAAGAAAAATTAGGGCCACATCAATTAGTTACACGGCTGTAATCGATGAATAATTTGCAGACGAGAATCTAGACTTTGGTACCGGTGCTCCAGTTTTATTCATTTCTTGCATTCTTACCGCCTTTCTATACCTACTTTCGTAACAATCAATGTTGAAGCACATTCACAAAACAACAAAATATATCGTGTTGAGAATGTATAGGTTTGTTTAAACTGCAAGAAGAAGCGAGGTAAGGTAAATAAAAATAAAAAACGCATTATCGACCAACAAAAAAATAAATAAAAAGAAAGTATTTCTTGAGCAATAGAGCATAAAATTTTATAAATGTACGACAAGTACAGAATTATAGATCTTATTACGTTTGTATACATTTGGTTTGTATAAGTGTGAAATAAAATAACAAATAATTGTAGTTTACCAAAGAAGGTACATTATATCAATTTATATTTGTATATATGTATATGGTAGCTGATACGTATTGATAACTTTCATTAAACCGATGACCCAGTCAATGAATTTGCGATATCGAGCAATTAATAGCGCAATGCAACGACTGCTGCGTTCAATATTCTACACTCTTCTATATTATATACCTAATACTAACCGCAATGAACAATACTCTATCCATATAGAATTACATTTATTTATCTTATGTCATAAATCTTACTATTTCCAGGGTATATGTCTAAGAACCATGTGAAAGCCGATTTACCAATCTGTACCTATAGTCAGTACTCAGTTAACAGAACAAATAAATATCAATAATCAGTTAAAATCTTAGTTACGATTTCAGGATTACATCATATTTCTTTTTTAGCAGAGTTTAAGTAAAATATTAATGGTCAACTATTTAAATAAATAATTCTCACAAATTCCAAGCGGACTTCATTTATTTGTATTTTGTATTGGTAGAGTTAACTCCTGCAGATCTTAAATTGTCGCCTTGTTACATCAACTGACAGAGGTCACTGCCCTATTCATTTCGTTTCTTGAATAATATAATAAGCAACACATGTATTCTCATTACATGTATTATTCCATTGCAATAAGAATGTTCCTTTGATTAAAATAATGAGTGGACCAAAGAACAATGTCTTTGACAGTAATATAATTGAATGGACAAAAACAAAGGATGACTAAGATGTTTTGTTTACAGGTCTCACGCCTTTATTATCACTTTCTCGTATATGCTCGTCTCAAGATACGAGGAAATTGTTAAAATAAATTACATTTATTTACCTACATTTTTGTAAAAAATACAACTAAAAAATAAATACTTTAAAGTGGGTCGTAGATACCGCTTTTAAAATAATTTACAAGATAAATGTACTAGGTATATGTATTACAACAATTTTTTATTTATAATTTTTGCCAATTCATCTTTTTATGACAATACTAAAAACAAAGAACTACTCGTATTTATATCGATTGTTGTAACGTTGAATTTACGACGCGTTTAGGAGTTCTAAAATAGAGATGTCATCAGGCGGATAGGTATCTATGATTCATGATTGATAGACTTTGTATTACGCAAATCGTTTGTGTTACGCATATAAAATAAAGAGAACTTTACCTACCGGCTATACAAACCTACAATTTCCTGCAATTTCATGCGCTTGGAGCAATTTAATTGTCCCGTCTTATCTTAGATATGATATAGAACCAGTGTTCATACAATTTTATATAACATCGTTGTAGAAATTAATATAATCATAATTAAAAGTATCTAGTCTTTTCTTTGTAATGATTCAGAAATATACCTATACATTCAGTTTTAAATCTCTTCAACACGTTAATGCAAAATTATTTATAAGTAAATTAGATTACGCAACTACATTGCTCGGGGTTTGTTCATCCACCTTTAGCTTGACCTTTGCCTTTTCGAAGGTGACGTTTGCATGTCGCTTAGCTACCAAGTACCTACCAACACAGCTGACGTCATCAAAATCGTGAATTAACAACATCGATAATAAACTGCAAACACACGTCGTGTCTGTTTACACAATACCTGCCATCAAACCTAATTTCTCCTCGGCTTTGTGGTTCGCTAACGTCTTTATAACAAGAATCTAATAGCCTAGCAATAAGTATCGCATATTAATGCCTTTTTAACAAATGGGTTTTGTAATTCATAATGTTTTTTTCCAACTTAAATACCGTTAGAACGAAGTTACAGTGGTGGATATATTATTTGGATAGGTGAATATTAATAAAGTCGAATGCACGGTTAGCTGATATGATAGCGGTGTGAAGCGTGCACGGTGCAGTAGAGATGGCTCGCGACCACGGGTTTCATTGCTAAATCGCTGAGAGTGCAAACAGCCGCTGACTATACGTATACAGTAGTGCGCCTCCAACCGCGACGTAGAGCGCCACGACGCTGCACATCGATCTTATTTTCTACCGCGAAAACAAACTCACGCAATTATCTTAAAGCGATAACACGATAGAACGCGCTATCAGCTCATGATAACTTACCAGTGTGATAAGAGATAAAAAACGGAGTGGACGACGCCTGTACTCTGTGTTTTTAAGTATTATGTAAAAGTTTTTTAGTGTGTTGTGGAAAAAATATGACTACCATGGCGGCGCCGAGGAAGATCTCCATCCACGACTACCCCGAGCATCTGAACCCGTTCCGTGAAGAAGATAATCACAACAAGATTCGGTTTTGGACTATCGGCCGCAAAAGTCGATCGAATAGCATCAGCTTTACCAGCATTAAAGAATTGAAGAATTCATGGTACGTGTAAATAAAATATACTTGTAGGTGAATGTTGAAATAGAAATCAAACATAAAAAAAAATTGGAAGTCATTACAGCTAATAGTACTTATTTAAAATTTGCTCAGTCTTAAGGCCATGTTATAATAACCAATCTCTCACGTTACACTAAGGAGAATATTTTCTATTGAGGAAAATTTTTGCGGTTTATTCAGCTACGTGTACATAACGTATACAGCATTATTATATTATTTAACCGCACTTCACGTTAGTGTATGCAACCTTTCAATATCTAACTCTCACTAATGGTCGCTAAACACTGTTTGTTCATTTAAACATATTTTACCTCTAAACGTTTAATTTATATCCGGTTATTAATAACTGCAGTTGGTGCGTCATTCTTCTTTAAATATAATTTTATGTTCATCCTTGAAAATTAACTAAGCAGCAATATCAGTTGTTATTACATTATTGTTAGAAGATTTCTTATTCTAACCGAAAGTATAGTTATGCTTAGTTATTCATATATTTTCTTTATATCCGACGAGATACATAACCGAATTTTGTTTCATAACAGTTTCTATCTCTACAAGGTAACGGAGATATTCAAAATTTGTTATCTGTAACTTTATACTTTATCTAGTATTAAATATTAATAAATTAATTTGATTTTGAGTAAAATTACTCACTTAATTTAAGCGAGAAAGCTATTAAATATTAATATATAATATGTATATTAATTTGTCCTATAGGTATTATTATAGTATATCCAATAGGCAAGGCGTATATCACACAAATACACATTCAAAAGGTGTTTAAAAATTATAACATATACCTATAATAACAAACATAATAGATTCTGCAAAAACTTGGTCAGATAATAATTATGTTTTTGCTCAATTTAAATAAGAGCCGACTTTTATTCCAATGGCATTTAATTAAGTATTTAGTAATTACCTATATTATGTTTTATAACTAATGTAATCAGTTCTTTCTAATGAGAACTTTATAAACTTATCAGCCATATATTTGTAAGACTTAAAAAAATATTTTTTTAAGACAGAGCCAACAGAGCGAATTTTATTTCTACTTAATTGAGGTAATGTTAAAATACTTATAGTTCCTATTTAGTTTTAATGTATTGAAACTACACTGGGGAAGTACAAGATACGATAGAGGTATACAATTATCAAATATAATCTATATAAGCAATTACCCGCATGGAACTATTATAGGTACATATAAAATACTTATTAAAAATCAGAAGAGTCTGCTTATTTGTTTAACCGCGTCATAATATTAGGATTTGTTGGTTCGCATTGAAAAATTGTTTATGTCGACTGACCATTTATTGAGGAAGGCTTTATGCTATATTTACTTAAATATACTTCGACTCAGAAAAGAAGAATTACTGAAAAATGCGGGGAAAATTCTCAATTTTTGAACGCTTCCTTCCGTTGCGTGCGCTGCGCGTTAACGATTTCAGTCACCAAAAACATGTATAAACGAATTATTCCTCTTTTAATGATCCATAAAATGTCTTCGACGTGATAATAAGTCTATCTTTTAGGATTGACTCACCGTATGGTATGTAATCAAATTTGATCAAACAAGAAAATGAAACTAAAAATATCGTTGACGCAGAAGTACTTCAAATATATATTATTTAGAAAGAACTTCTTATTGCAATCAAAATAACAAAAATTGACGGCTACGACCTAGCCCGTTACATATAATTATATTATTGATATAATTTTAAACAGAAAAATATACATAGTCACAAAATTTTCCGGCACAAATATTCAAACTGTAAGTAAACTGTTACACAATATATATTTAAAATCTATGTACCTATCGTTTGGAGTAGCGTAACTCATGAGTGTTAAGATAATTATTTATAGAGTTGATGTCATTTTATTACACATTGCAAACAGAGGAGTACCGTGATATCAATCCTCAATGTTGATTCTTTGCATGCATTCAAGTAATATTTGTATTAATTTCTTGCTAGCCGCGTCCCTCGGTTTTGTTAAAGTAGTTTTAGTATCCCGGGATAAAAACGTCCTACGTGTTAATCCAGATTCCAGAGTCTCTTCCATCGTCATTCTAAACTGAGACAAAATCCGTTTACCTATTAGTTTTTGAGTAATATAATAAGCATTATTCATATAAAAGATAAATAAATATTTAAATAATATGCTTGGATTTATAATGTTATTATCAATAGATATGGTATACTATATTATACGGTAGGTTTTTAAAATCTTAGAACCAAAATCCATATGTTTTTATACATGACATATCAATAACTCCCGGTAAAAGAATTTACAATCAACTTTAGATGAGTAACTTTAAACACAGTTGTTTCGTACCGCGTACGTGTTTTGGCTCGTGGCCAGATTTTAAATCTGACGAGTTTATTAAATTTTAACATAATATTCTCATGTAAGATACAAAGTACTTTTATTTAATTACATGGCTATTTATTTCAATTCTCTTTTTATTTTATATTAAATAGTAATATACGTAATATATGTTATAAATGTTTAGCTAAGTAATTAGTTAAGAATTCACACTAGGAACAGTTTATTTTAACGGTGGGAAATCCAAATGCGGATAGTAGGAACAGTTACTTACTTAATTAATATAATGTCTAGTATACTGCTGTCATATAATTATTGTATTTAAACAAAATTTAAAACAGGAACAGTAGGGAAATGATAATATTAAATTATACGCTCATAACTGGTGCATTTACAACTAGGTATTTTCTAAAGCAATTTAAATGCTCTACATTTCGTCCTCGATAAATGTCATACCTAATATATTACTGTAATTTATTGTCATTAATTAATTGTGTCTACTGCTATCTGATATAGGTACAGAATATTATACGTATAGGTATAGCATTCCATCAAATTAATCTATTCTGTATTGTATTTCATGATACTAGGATGGCAAAGCATTCAATTAATAAACTAACTAGCCGTGGAACGCAATGTTACTTCCGCCTAGTTTCTGCCGCAAAACCGGGGTAAAGTTTTCCAAGTGTCAATCTTAATTCTTAAGTTTAATTCCCCTGTATGCCAAACCTCACTTAACGTAACCAAACGTTACATGTAGTTTTTGCGTAAAAAACTAACAAACATACATTTACAGTTCACACATCCTCAAAAAGTTAAAGTTTTATATAATAACAGTAGCTATTAATTTACACAACTAGGCTTGGAACGGGTATTATAACGGGTAAATAGTAAGAACACTTTTATGTGAACAAATTTCCTGAACGCACGCGTTTTTATTTGACAACCAATGTTTAACATTTTGACAACTAAGTATGAAACCCCAGATTACATTCTCTTTGGATTAAATGGCGAATTCCCATAGAAACTTTTCTTCTCTATTGAATTTCAACTTTGTGCAGCAGTAATTAGATCTATAATTTTTTGTTAAATGTTTATTTGGGGAATAGAAAAGTGCTGTTTTTATGGTTTTCCCGGCGATTATTCGAATTTTTTCCATCTTTTAAACCTTCCCTAGACATTCACGAACATTTTAAGACCAGGTTAAGATAAATCCGTTTAGATGTTCTCGAGCTTTACAGATACTAACGAACAGCAATTCATTTTTGTAAATATAGATACGTATAAGTAGTTATGTTTAATTTTTTTTACATAATTTTAAGATAAAAAGTTTTTTAATACTTGAATGACCTTCACGTTCTTACGCTATGATAAAATCATAATATAATGTACATCTACTTAACTAAACTTATAAAAAATATATGCAATAATTCTATGTAAAATTTTATAAGGATTTTAAGATATAACCGTCTACATATATAAGCATATCCAAGATTACCAATCCACTAAGGAAATATTAAATATAGTATTAAGATTATCCATACCGTTGAATGTGTTAAGTTTTAAACTGGACAATTATCATATAATAATATAAAGTGTAGATTCCGATTTCCATAGTACCTATTAATATAGAATAAGATTTGAATTAGAATAAAAAAAAATTAACTTATGTTACATTAAATTAGATTGATTAATATAATATGTTGATAAATATAAAAAATAAGAATAATTGCAAATACATTGGACAGCTTTTATCAGAACTTAAGATTTAGGGCGGCACAGTTTGACCACATGAATCATGAAAAAATCATAGTAGGCATGTAATAAAAGTAGGTCATTGTTTGGTTAGCGCTGCTTCAGGCATTCATTATCACGGCACACGAAGGCCCTAACCTCGCGAGTTGAAGTAGGTATTTACTAGGATACATTCTTTATATTTAATCTTTGTTTGAAAAGTATCCTTATTGTATCATAAAAATTGGTCATGCGCGTTTGAGCCACGCTTAAGATTCCACAGAAGCTTTAAATAAAAGAATTTTCAAGTTAGACCTTTATAACTTCAGAATTATATGAATCGTTATAATTTTTCATTGTCGTCTAATATAAAAAAGACACTTTTAAGATGAATTGACTCGCTTTTGTTAACTTACCTATATTAAGAAACCCATAAATGTATACCTAGGTGTATTTAAGTATACTCAGTCGACCGTATTAAAAGTAGGTAAGAGTATTTGCTTTAACCGACAATGCATCAAACAAGTAAAACAAAAAATAATCAATACAAAAACAGTCAAGACCAAGAAATATATTTTATACGGTATGTACTTCATTACTTATCGCACTTGTTTTTATTGCAAGTAAGTCTGAAGGGTAACATACTAACTGCTAAGCAGAGGTCAAATCTCGGTTTATCATACGACCTTGACCTCTGAGTGTCGTTTTGCTTTATGTATGAATTCATTATAATATAAAAAATATAAATTTAAATGCCTTGGCCTAAAATTATATAACTCAGCCACATTTGATATCTAGAAACAGTAGAGGACCACCATCACTTCAATATACTTATATTATGTGCAAAACTTGCGTTGCCAACCTTTATAAAGGGATGTCAGTAATAATGATAAAGGTAACAGGATTGGAAAAAGTCACAGACGCTTTTGAATTTGTTTGTTTTTAATGTGTATGTACCTAATTACCCAGATTTTGGTTAGTATAGTCCAGTAATGGGTAAACTTTATTATAGGGGAAGACAGAGTGATAATAAAATTAATTTAAGTTTGCTAGTCTAGCAATATAGAACATTACAGCTGCATTACATACATATTTGCGGAAATATTAAAAATTACAATGTAACTTTGATTAGAAGGCCTATAATTTGGCTTGTTAATGAATCAGCGGGCACAAGTATGGCCCAGACCATAATTGATATTAAGTCCTGGTACCTAAGTAAAATAACTTTAAAAACCAACGTTCACGTTTGCTTATTTTTAACATTAATTTTTAATCTGTAATCTCAAAATTTCCTACGTAATAACTCCATATAAACTATCTAGTGATACCCGTGCGCTAATTACAAGCCCAAGGATACGGTCACATGAATCACAGCTAGTATAGTTGAAAATAATCCATTGGACTTTGTTTATAGGCTTGCAAATAGAACGTCAAATCCAATGTCAAATTATTGTTTACGTATAAGCGATAACTAGAGCTATTAAATTTAACGATGTAGGTGCCTACGACACATGCTAAGTATTTATAACTTGCGTTTTTACTCTTCTTGAAAATTATTATTCTAGGTTGGAATAGTAAGTAATCACTGAGTATCCAAGATTGTATTCTTTACCGAGTAAAGAATATGAGCTTTAAATAGTATTTTTCTAATCATTTTTAATCATGTTTGATAGAACATTTTTGAACACGTAATTTTTACATATTTTGATAAACAAATAAATTCTGATTAGCATGAATTTCGTCAAAAAAGCCATATGTAAATTGTAAACCACTAACATTTTTGCTTAATAATAATAATTATACTTTACACGTCCTACGTTTCAATGCATTCCGCATTTGTTCACGCAACCAATTCTATCAAGGACGCAACACACTAAATTTTATTGTTTTCATAGATTTATTAGCTGTTCTGTGTTCATAAAATATGCAACTTTATTCGTCATTACCCAACCAACACGAAACACATTCTTTACCTTATTGTCTTAGGAAAATAACCATAGACAAGATAATTTTATTACACCTATTCCGAAAACCGAATTGAGATGCATATTGTGTAAAATAATATTCGTTCATTCTTAGGTTATTTAAAAAAATAATATACATATTTAGATATAACCTAACACGTTAGAGAATGTGAAAATAATATCTATATATGTTGATGACCTATACATGTTTTTGGAACGAAGTTAATTTGGGGAAAAAAGAATATACTAAAATAAGTCTACGTCTCCCATTCCACCGACTCTATCGGTAACAACTAACAACTAACAGGTCACCGCGGGACAATTGCGGACTCTTCAAGACTCAAGTGCACTAAACTTCCAATCCTTTTGTCACAGTTACACTCACGCCTACAGACATCCGCGTACGGGACTGTGGGATTTTTTCTTTACAATGAAGAATGAACAGACCAGTATAATAGTATAATTTGTTTTTAAAGAGCACATTTTATTTTAACGACTACAATACAGGAAGTGTCTCAACTGTGATTGACTCTGCAAAATTGTATTCACGTACTAAGTAAAAGATATTCGACCTTGATAGTTGTAAATTGTAATGTAGACTAGGTCTGATAGCTAAATGTTTACGGCTTTTGTATCATTTTCAGGTCTTTAAGGTCGTTTATGAAGAAAGGCAAAAAGCGTGAACAACAAATAGAATCGACACCGACGACAACGAAAACTAATAACCACTCGACATCATTAAATGGCGACAGCAGTCCTGTTGTTTTCAGGCGAGCCTTACAATGTAAGATTTTTACAATTCCCTTATTAAACATTAATTTGAATAACTTTTGCTATGACGTTAATGCGCTATGATAAGTATCTAAAGAAAATATCCTTAAAAAGAACTTAAACTAAAATACCTTTTACGAGTTAATGTACACTTAAATAATTTCCTAAAATAACTTTTCATTAAAGGTTCTGCGCCAAGCCCACTTTTTTGTCATATTTTATATCGTTTTTCAAACAAGTCAATGCGTCGAAGGAAAGTCGGCGCACCAAAGACCACTTACTTACAACGATTAACCTTATTTCCACTAAAAGGTTCTGAGCCGTGCCCATTTCTCCTGTATTATATGGTTTTTCAGACTCGTCTATGTCCCGCAGCACAGTTGGCTCTCCGGAACGAACCGACCGCTACGTGTATGGCGGATCCGTCACGCCGTTGCCCCGCTCGCGATTCCAAGAGCGCCTAAGAAGCTCACAACTAGATATCAATAATTCACCTAGGTAACAATTACTTCGTTAATATTCCTTTATTAACATATTCAGCTATATAAAGCGATCATAACAGTATCGCTATGTTGATTTTTACAGACAAGTAAAGTATTAAAAATAGGTAAATAAGTTTAACATCATCTGCGTTCCTAATTAATTATTAACTTTGTATAATTAACAGATTTTAAAAGGTTACATAATAATGTACTTTATGCCAACTACAAGTGTGGTGACGCGAGAAGAAAATTATCTTATCGGTAATCTTTAGTACTTTACAATGAATAGTCATCGGACAAGTACCTTCAGAGTTCTATGCATGTTAGAATTACAGTTAGAAAGATATTCGTTAAGCTTTTCCGGCTGGATGAGTTTATTTATAATTAATAAATATAATGGATAAAGGCTCTACACTAAATTTTAACAGAAAAATCTTTGAAAATATTATAATGTTAAGGCAGGTAGAGATGTAGCCCATCTCCAACACAACCAGACACAATCTCACCTAAAATATTTATATAAATCAATGCAAGAATAATATTTAATCGATATTTAACGAGCAAACAATAACAGATAATGTAAAAGAAGCCAGTATACCACTAAAAAGGAAAACCTGCTGTGGAAGCTGTGCAAGGGTTAATTTGTATAACGTTTGGAAGTAAATATATTTTTTTTTATTTCAGCGCGACCCCGCGCATGGCCCGCAGCGACATAATGGGCTCAAGACTGAGCGTCGGCAGCACGAATCCGTTCGACGAGCCGCCCGTGCCGCCAGTTCGAGCTTCAAGACGGAAGAAGAATCGCGCGCCGC
This sequence comes from Eurema mandarina, assembly GCA_018238005.1. NCBI lineage: Eukaryota > Metazoa > Arthropoda > Insecta > Lepidoptera > Pieridae > Eurema > Eurema mandarina. Next base: position 22,949 of record DWAJ01000179.1, read on the forward strand.
CACCGCCTCCTGCTAACCCTACTCACGGTGCTGACACTACGGTACATACTTTTTTGTTTAACTTGCATAAAATGTTCTTATATGTATTCAGTATAGAAATTTTAACCGAGTGTAATAAAAGTGGTTTGAAAATCAGTTTGCTGGAATATGTTACTGGTTCTGGGCCAACAAGATTAAGGTTTGCACTATACGGAAAATCACGTTATAAATGTAGACAATTGTATAGATACAAGATAATTTGCCAGCTAGAAAACAATCTTATAACCTAAAGATTATTAGATTTTTTAAACATTAATTCAAATTATGTACCTACAATGCAAATGTTTGGCCGCGGATGTTTGTTATTTGTTAACTTTTTAGATAATGATAAGAAGCTTCCAGTTAAACTACTGCTATATGTAAATATTTTAACACGTTTACTTTTGTTATCTCTATGTTGCTTGCACCTTTTAGAACGCACTATAAATGTAGACAATTGCCTGGTCTTTCAGTGGACAATCAGAGCGGCAAACATGTTAAATTATTTAAATAATGATCAGCGATTGAGTGAGCCTTTTATCCAAGTAGGTAACTAAGAGGAAAATAAATATTGTACAACAATACAGCTATTTGAAAATACCACCCTCCGCTTTTAAAATTACATTACGTTCTAGGAACTTTATATATTTATTTAATTCTTTAGAATTTACTTTGTATAAAAATCCTAGATAATTGTTAGTCATCAAATTGAAAAAAGAATTAACATTTATTTTATAATTTTTTAAGGTCAAAATTACAACAGAACCTGAACTGCGCATTACGGCCCCGGAAAATAGTGAAATAGATCACGATGATACAGATGAATTGAACTTAAAAATCGAGCTGAAAATCGTAGAAGATGATGATCAAAATGTAACAGATAGTACTATCAGTGCTATGGATATTACAAGTGACACAAAGATAAAAGAGGATGTGACGGACATTAGTCCCGAACATGAGACCAAAAATGAAAACCAGGAAACAAATGAAAATAACAATCACTCAGAAACACAGAACGCACTAAGCGCGGAGTCTGAAGATGACATTCTAAGTAAAGTTTCATTCTCCAAGGTGGATATATCTCGGTATCGACGAAACTCTAGTGTAAATGAAGACGACATAAAATTACGGCGAGGCAATTTAGAGGACTTCAATCTTTCCAATAAAAGAAGCAAAAGCTTAACGAATACTGTCGAAGGAAGTTACACTGTGTACGATATAAATTATAATGACTGTCAAAATACAAACGACAACAGCAGCGAGGAACCCCAAAAAGTAATATGTAAACTGTATGATGAAAGAAAACAAAGCATCGATAATTCGATATCAAGCACGGAAAAAGAGTTTTTGGAAATTGATAAGGCCACAAGGGAACTTGAAAGAGAAATTAGCAAGTTGAATTCTGCCCTAAATGAGGATGATCTATCGCTCAGTGAAGGCAGGCTTTCTGTTTCTGATATTAAAGGAAAATTTGATAGAAATGATAATATGTCTTCACCAAATCCTATACCAAAGCCGAGACGGAGTCATTACGGATCCAGTTCACCAATAAACAACAATGTTGAAACATAATCGGATATGTAGTACAACTAAATGTGATTTAAAATGTCTTATACCTAGGTACCATAACCATTAGATAAAAGTTGATATAAGATCTCAAATTATAAATTCCTAATTAAAAATTGTCTATTCCAAATATCTAAAGCACTATTTATTTTAAAAGTAGGTAAATACTATTTATTTATTAAGTACGAAGATTCTAATATATTTTAGATTTTTTATTTTTATTTGGTTTTCACATCAACTTGCTTAGAATTTAGAAATCATATTTTAATTTTCAACTGTTATAAGAGGGAGAAGCATTTAGGAAATATATGGTGCTTCGTTTATAAAATTCGTGCATTTTGTGTATTGCAAGTTACGACTTTTGAGTCATTTAATATACTTCAATATTTTTAGAAGTAGTCAATAAATATAATAACGGATAGAACAATTTTATGCTACTTTATGAATATTAGTTATAAATGTTAAATTTAGTACCTCGCCATAATAATACATGTAATGAATGCCGCTCTAAATTGGTATGTTTAAATTAAAATATAAATGTTGTTGAAATAAGAATTGTCCAATTTATTAAGATGAATATTTTAACTTGTGACCAATGTTATGATTCCTATTTAATACATACGTAAGGTTTTATCTACTTCCGCCACTTGTTTTAAAAGTTGCATGAAATAAAATTATATTCTTACTTTATATTTTGATTATTTAAGTATTAGGTCAGTAACATATCTTTATGTTATTAATGGAAAGTGGTATACTTACTATAATTTATTACGTACAACGAAATATTCTTGTCAAATGCCTTTTTTTAGCAAAGAAAAAATATTTTTAGTAAAGCTTTAAAATTGTGAAATTGTTTTTTTTTAAATAATTTATTTGTGATATAAATTCTTTTTATTTTAGTTATACCAAGTGGTAATATGGTGCTTTACTTTTTTATACTGATATAAAAGAAGATCAGCAAGTATATATTTCCACACGTTATTAATAAACTGTAATCCATTAATAAATCCATATTAAAAAAATACCAAAGCATTTTATAATGTGTATTTGGCATTTTTAATGTATTTGTACATTTTACAATAATATAAAGAAGAAAAGATATAATTGTGTGATAACAATACATAAATAAAGATTTATATTTATTCTATGTTGGGTTTATGTTAATGGCTGTTAATAAATATATTTAGTTTTCAAATTGTTTCTCTTACTTACCAATAGGTCAGAAATGAAACAGTATTTATACAAAAAAGGATATATGTCTTACAGATGTATATAAATATGCCATCATTTCTTATAAATTATTAACCCTTGATTTTTTATACTTAATAAACCTAGGTAAATTAGAGCAAGCCGTTGATACTAAAACTTTGTATTCTTTCGGTAGTTTTCTTTGTTGTCTTGCCTGAAAAATTCAATTGATTGATATGAGTTTGATAGAGTTAAATTAATTTATTAACACCTGCCATACACATTTTAGCAAAAATTATATGATAACCTTACCTTATTTTTCAATATAGGTGATAAAATAGCCAACTTCTCAACAAGTTTCACTTTAGCAGCTATACCATCAGTTTCATCCTCTGAGTACAAATCTACCAATGTATCTATAGCCTCGGCTAAAACCCAAACCTCATTCTCCTTATGAGCTTGCTCGAGTATAAACTCGGTTATAGTACATATAACAATAGCAGTTGTTTCATTCAAATTATTAACCAATAATAATGCCAGCAAGCCAATCATACGAATCAAATTAGATCTTATCTCGGCTACTTCACATTCTTTTATTCCAGTCAACATAATCTGAAATTTCAATTTATGCATGAATAAGAATTATTAAACAAATAGTACACAATTACTCATCTCAATAACTGTATTTTTCATCTCAATTTAATTGACCCTAATTTATTTATTATAATGATTATAAAAATAATGTACCTCAATATCTGACAATGCCAAGTCACTAAACAAAGAACTATTAGTGGAATCACTGCTTTCCCGTAGCTTGATTTTATCCAAAGCTGCTCTCATTACAGCTGTTGCTGATTCTAGTAAATTAACATTTTCTGTTTTTGACTTAAAAACTAGTTTACCAGCATCAACCCAGATCTTATATAAGCCATTAACACCACCCAGTTTGTTCAATGGTAATGTTGTCAGCATATTATTTACGCATAGCAATGCACGAGTTTGTAGAGTGCAAAGTCTAAAAAAAAAATTAAACATTAAATATCTCAAAATTTTTCAAGTAGTGTATTTTTGAATAATTAACACATTTAAATAATGAATATTTTCTGCTAGTAAAAGGCGACAGTTTCTAGGGTAAAACAAAATAAAACTAGGTATAATTATTGTTCACTATCCTATACATAAAAGATAAGTAAGCCCCATTTGATAAAGATATAATATGACAAACTAGCAACAGAGAGCTAGTGGTTTAAAATATAAAAACTTACTTTTTACAAACAAGGCGGGAATCTTCAAATTCATTCAAAATAAGCATCACATTTTCAGCAGGGAGCTGTGTTCTTGACCAAACTTTATCAAAAACATCCAAAGATATCATTGCTTCTAGAACTTCAGGTGGCAACTTATCTTCAGCATTAACTAGGCTTTCACCGTTTGTACAAATTTCATCCTCATTTATCTCCTCGCTTTCTGAGGAGTCTGCATCTTCAGCTTCATCAGTGTCTGTAAATTAATGAATATATGAAAAGTTTGAGTTCAAAACAGAATAAACACTGTCTCAGATTGATTACATCGAAAAACCAATAATACAAAAGAATCAAATTTAGATATACTTTTGACAGTTGAACCTTCTTAAATTCCAACAGAACAAAAGTAGCTCCTATCAAAAAGGTACTTATTTCTTTACTACTCCAAAAATATATATTGACTTAGTTTCTTGAAATCCATACTATATAATACTATATATTACTATATAATATTATAAATGCGAAAGTAACTCTTTCTGTCTGTCTTTCCATCACGCTTAAACTACTTAACCGATTAGAACGAAATTTGGTACACAGATAGTCTAGAGCCTGAGATAAAACATAGGCTACTTTTTAACTGGTAAAAAGGGTTATAAGGGTGGAAGGGCGGGGGGTCAAAGTTTATATAAAAGTCCACCTAGACGGAGTTGCGGGCAACGGCTATTATTTTAATAACTGCACAAAATTTGCTTAAGTTGAATTCCTAGACTCATTAATAACTACACAGTATGTGTAATAAAGAATAAATAAATAAATATAGATCTTACCATCACATGAGCAGATATTGGCAATAATTTCTACAGCACTTTGCTGCCCATTTAGTAAGTAAAGGACTGATTCAATTTGATTTTGTAAATTTTGCGCATCTTTTCCTTTTGGAGCTACAATTTTTCCAGCAGCATTTTTTAAAGGCACAGAGCTTGATAATTGGTTACAAGCTATTCGATGATCAAGTGACAATGTTGTAGCCAATATTTGCATAATTTGACTTATTACATCTACTGGTAGTGATGAAATGTTGCCTCTACAGATATTAATAACAACTCCAGCTGCTAATGTCTTAATCAATAATGTTGCCGGTTCATTATTCCCTAATAACAGTAACTGTTGTAATTGTTTCTCAGAAGATGTTTTAATTTTTGTTATTGCTATAGAATTGTCCTCTACAATGACAAAAAGACATTGTAGCACAGAAATAACAATATCATTTCCAAATGTATTCAAATCCAGATATCTTTGAAAAATGTCTAATATTTTTGATTCACTCACATATTTAACTGCCAAATCTGTAAAAAAGTAGCAATATAGAAAACATTTTCATTTGCAAAATTGTTTGTTAAGTAATTAATATTTTAGTTTTATGATTCTCACCAGAGCTTTCACACAGATTAAGTAAAAGATTAACACACTGAATGAATGTATCAACTTCCTCATCTTTTGATTTCGAGGCTGAATCAGGCACCCAAATTTCTGTAAACTGAGTGTATATTCATTTGTAATTAAATATAATATTTGGAAAATCTATTGAAGATTATTTAAATAGTAATATTGGGAAATAACCTGGTGAAAATAGCAAATCAGAGGTGTCATAACATCCTGTTCCATCAATATATCACATATTTCAAGTCGAAGGGCAGACAGATTCCTTAGAGAGCCCGCTGCTGCATTTCTCACAGAGCTGACGGGATCTAACACAAGCGGTGCGATTATTTTAATAAGTCCTCTTTGAATAACCTGGTCTAAATTTTCTTCATTTTCTATTAGCATTGCAAAAGTCTGAAGTCCGCAATACTTTTCTTCTACATTTACAGCCTGTAATAAAAATATTAATACGTTTATGAACATTTTTCCATATCCATTTCTGGTAAAGTAAATAATTAATGTTTCTTTTACTTACTTGTAATTGGTCAATTATAGTTTGTATTGCATTTTCCTTAGAATCGACTTCTAATTCCTCTTCTATAATTTCTTCAGTTTCTTGGCGTGGATTTTTATTAGGCTTACGTTTCTTTATTTTACCCATTATTTAATTTTATAACTATCTAAGTTAACCTTAAATTAACACGTTTTAACAATCAAAATATTCAGAATACATATTGATCATTGACAGATTGTGACGTTGATGGTTAAATTACTGTTAGTGTCAACTGTCAACTGTCAATGCTTGCTGTCAATCATGGATATGACAATTATTGATAATTTATTGACGTTAAAATAAAAATTGGCAAATAAATGTATGCTAATACTAAAACATACCTTGAAAACTTAAGGATTTGTTTTTTTACCCTTTTTTTTCTTGGGGAAACTTCAACCGACTAGAACCCCATGGTTTTACCTCATGCGACCGTAAGACAGGGTCGAGGGTACTCTCCCGTAAGCCTGTCAGCGGCCGCCCGTTGCCAGGCCCGCTGCGAGTTGGCCAGAGGCCTCCTCAACACGCTAGACGACGCAAATAGTAAAAACCATTCACACTGTCCCAACGCCGAACCATATTTTACTGGACGTTAAACTTAACCATATCTTTCTAGGGTAAAAGTCACTAATCTCGGTACTTCGGTACTTCCTACATTCAGACTTAATTATTTATGACTACGAATTTATCATAACGCTAAACTACATACCTAGTTACGGGATACGAATAAACACGTAATACCGAAAGGGGATTATTACTTGTATTTTAATATATTTATGACTGTTGTGATATGTATATTATAACAATGATATAGTATAATAAATATGTTATACCCATACAAATAAACTGAAACAAGTGTTCCGCACAGCAGCGGCAAAACACCTACAGACCAGTCAAAACGATAAATGACAAAACCAACAAGAAAAAAAGAGATAGGTAGTTAGTTTTGTCAGTTGCGCGTGAATCGTCTTAGTTAGGATTTTTTTGCGTCTTAAAAATTTTGCTTATAACATATCTTATTTATAATAAATAATATAATATCCTTGGTTTAAAATAAATAAAAATTTCAGGCAACTCTAAATGCTTATTACTCAACACATTGTACATATTAACTTGACACGTAGGACTACATACTTTTATCTTTATATAATTGATTCTAAAATTGCATGAAGATATATATCTATCATTGAATGCAAATACAGTATAATTCAAGCCTCTCTCTCTTTTTGTTAACGAAACCAAGTTATTTTTAATAAAAATAACACCTTTTTAGCACATCGGCTTCAAGAAAACCTTGCTAAACTCTGCCTGTATAGAAAATTACAGCTCAGACAAATAATTACTGAAATCCTCTTATCACCATGAATTTCATGCTTTTTAGGGAAATCGAAAATTAACAAGTTTTTCACTTACGCCATATTACATCTTTCTATGTATAAAGTAATGACTTTTTTTATAACAAATGAGCTTTTAAGCTTCGGGTGTTTAAAGCGATGCGAAGGTCCGTAGCGGCACCTTTGAAGCACAAACGCCGCGGACCTGGCAATCGCCGCAGCCCACCTAATTTACATAATGTTTCAAAATCTGGTAACGAAACAACTTGCTACGTAAACAAGTGTTTCTTACTTCTTGTACCTAACTCGATCGGAGTATTTTTTGTACTATAGGTACTATCTCTGTATAGTAATTAGAAGTAACTAGGTAGACAAAACACTAGGTTTGATTTTTTTTTACCCTATATTCTAGAATTATAAATGAATGTAATATGTATATGTAATAGGATTCCTTCTGTTATTTGTTAGCTTAATCTTATTATGAATAATTGATTATTGGCATGTAAATTTGAATCAGAAAATTTGTACATAAGGTACTTGACCTTAGTAACTAATCGACCTACCTTTCTCATTTGGCTTCTTAAAAATAATATATTATAAGACTAAAAATTCGGTAGTCGGAACCGTTTTCACTTTTTGTGCCTTATCAAAGATTATCGGTGGTACCGGTAGCAGTTTTTAATATAAAAAGGTTTTTTATTCCGTCTACGTCATAAAAGAACCACGTCGGTCTTTTTTCAAAAGTTTTTATCAAAATTAAAAAAAGCTCGACAAGCTTTATCTTCCAATGTAAATGGACATTTTTAGGACTGATAGGTAAATGGACAGCAGTGACGACATTGCTTTAGGGTTCCCTTATTAAAGTCAAGAACACAAGCGTTACGATAGACGTTTATTAGTAAAGTAATTTGCAAAAAGCGTCTCTAACTAATGACTATAAATAAATTCAATTTTGATAAGCAAATCAAGACATGGTGACGTGGCATATGCGTGGCGGCGCGGCGTGTCAGCACATATACTTCGTCTAATTGCACCCCCGCCGAGTGATGGATGACTCGGGCCCCCGCCCTGTGCACATTGCACCCTCCGCATACAGCGGCCGATACACAAGGGTTGTTCTCAGAAATTCCATTATCGTTCGCTTCGTTTCATTTGACAATGCACCGACTGTTACGATTCGTTTAAGGGTTCTAAAATTTTCAGAACAAATACAGAATTAAAAGAACGGCTTTCATTGTTCTTGAGATTTATTTAAGCCTACCTACCTTCTATTGTATTCTCGATTGTAATTCTCGTTAAACTTAATTATTCAAAAGTATTTATATATTAAGCTAGATATTTTTCATTAAATTAATGGATTTGGGGTATTTAAGAGAAATATATGTAAAAAAATTGAACCCATTATAAAGATTGTCTATACATATATGTTACATTAGTCAATTCTAGTATTAACAAAGGCGTTAAGTAAAATCTAGTTCTAACTAGGAAAAACGCGTTCTAACTACCAACTAGTTTTAACTGTAACATATACACTATACATAGTTAGTCTAAACATAGGACATGAACGTACTTTAAAGGGTCGTATTGATTACACGTCAACAAATAAGCACCACTTCCGTACAGTATAATGAAAAGGAAGTGAAAAAAGATCAATATTTAGACAGAATTGATTATAGAACCTGCAACCGGACGCGAATGTGCTCACTGGCGGGCTGACGGCGCTAATAAATGTAAGAACAGGATGCGATTTTCGACGGAATCATGTTAACTGGTTCGTTCTCAGCGTTCTCCTGTCACAATATACTAAAAAATGCCATTCTTTTTTTACAACTATGAATTGAATCCGCGATCGAACCCATTGTTGAATGGCGCCCTCATTTCGTTCGAATTGAATCGGGATCAGGCACACTTCCGTTGCGCAATCGAATGTTTTATTATCTAGACTAAAGTTAGAATATAACTAAACAATAAGAAGTGTTTCTATAATATGTAGTTACACTCAAGCGAACCCTCACGACTGTAATTTCCTGCCCTAATGGAAAAGTTAGGTAAATAAAATTACGCTCCAAGGGTTTGCCGACCACCCTATGGCGCCATTACGTCCGCAGCCGCGAGGCTTTCAAAGCTTGGTATGTGGTAGAAATCTCTGTCAATAAGTCGAACGGTACGTCACGTTTCCTTATCTTCAATCGCAAACTCTTACCACAAAAATATTATATTTTATTAAATACATAATATTATGTACATACTTCTTTTAAAACAGTTTTGGATGAATTTATTTATTAAAAAGGTAGGCAACTTCACTTATTACATTGTAACGTAAACAATAAGACGAACAACATAAAAAATTAAATACTTATATTAATTTTATTAATATAGTAAATATACTAAACTGTAATTTGAACTAAAATTATTTTCTCCAGCTTATTTACATGCATCCGTGATTATTCTCTTGAGGTTTACATTACGCCGATAATAATTCTTTTTCTATTTACGCTAGAGCAATGATTCTCGGCATTATTTACACAAGTTGATAGATAAAGACCGATTCTTGGGCAACGCGGCTCTTGTCAAAAGAAAAGAACAACAAATATAAAAATCCTCAACTCATCTGTGTAACACCAGGGGTAGCTTTGATAAAGTAAAGAATATGGACAAACCGGTATGAGATACGTTATCTCTGATATATTTTTTATCCCTGGGGTGAGAAGTTGGTACCACTTTTATACAAATACATATTAAAATATATTTAGGAATACAGAAAATTGATACAATAATTGATTTAAATAAAAATTGAAAGTGAATTGATTTATTTTCTTCCTATGTTAAAGCTATTTACTTATATATTTTCATGTTTAACAGAATATATTAGATCACAATGTTTTAATCCCTATTAAGACATTCGTTATAAAATAAAAGTAAATGTTAATTACGGATTAAATAGGAAAAATAACGAAAAGCGTAAATTCAATCCCTCACGTACCTAATGAGATTTGATTTTGACGTTGACATTTGCGTTCTCCCGCCTCTTTTAATTTCCGGCGATTGTCACCGCTAAATGGATTTTGCAGTGGGTAACCCACTAAATAACATTGTCAAGTACACGACGGACAGCATAATTCCTTATTTAGTAAAAGCTAGAAAGAATATAGAAAGTAAGAGCGATCAGCGAACATGAAATTTGAATTGTAGTTGCTTGTGATGATTTATCAAACTGTCCGTGTAACTAAAACAATACAGAAATAAAGATATCATCTAAAGTACCTAGTCCCCCAAATCTCTATCCCGGGTTCATCTCATTAAGAAAAAAAGGGGTAGGTAATAAAAAGATGCATATTTGGACATTAATTAACTATAAATAAATATCTATTTTTGAGCTAAGTATTTGGTTTCTTCACAATTCTTTAGTCAGTAAATCTTCTATTTTTTTCATCTTTAAAGTGATGCAAAGAAACGTAAATATCATGTCAGACTTCCAAGAAAAACCTAATCAAAATGCATGTACCTACTTATAGCTTATTAAAACATAATCTTTAACAAAAATTTTCATATAAAATACGAATAACCTTCTAGGTATAAATTATTTGTTAGGTTCCTACAAAGTATACTTAAAAAGTATTATATACAGTATACATGCGTATTATAGAATAATATTATGGGTTTTGTTTGAACTTTAATACCGTTATATGTTTCGCTGTATTACACTGACTTTCGAATACTAACAAAATATTATAGAGTTGAATCTTCTGAGAATGTCGGAAATAGCGCTTCCGAGTACTCTTAACTTAAATTTCTTGTCGCTCGTCTCGTATATTTATTTATACCTGATTCTAATCTGATGGCGGTCTGCTGCACAAATCACAACTTGAAATTTAAACTGGGAAATACATAATAGTGAGTGTAGCCTCAAAAGTATGTTTAAACATTTGTATTATTTTCAATAGTAACCTTCATGTTAATGAATACCTTACTCTTAAAATAATTGAGCATCCTTAATAGGTACTACATATCTTATTTCAGTTCTTATGAACGAGTACCTATATTTAAAATCAAGAAAGATAATATTTAAATTTGTGACTAGTATACGTATAACGCATCAGACATCTAATGTCTAGGACATAACGTACACCAAAAATACTAAAAAAATTTATCTCGGCCTGAATTTTAATAAGACTTAAAATAAATGGGTACCTAAAGTGGAGTGATACGTATAGACAGTAAGGCAGCAGCTCCATTTAGCCAACAACAGAATAAACAAATACTTAAACTATTAATACATCTACTTATACTAACATTATAAAGAAGTAGAGTTTGTGTGTTTCTTAAATTGTAAAAGGGTAATATTGGGATCTACAGAACCGATTTTAAAAATTCTTTCACCAATAGATAGCCACATTATTGCCGAGTGTCATAGGCGAGGTATACCTATAAAAAAGCAAAAAACTAAAAACTTATTAACATTTTGCTCAACGAAGCGGGCACGGATCAGCTAATATATTATAATACAGCTAGTATTTAATAAAACAATAATAACATAATATTTACTTCAAAACTACAACATACATTTTTAGTATTTCCTATCTAGCTCAAAAACCACATCCATATTTTCATCATATTAGACTATACCTATAGGTATAACATTTTAATGATTTAAATTTTCCGTAAAGTAGAGCAAGTCAGGTTTTGTTAAAACTAAATAAGGTTCACTTGCATACTCTACAAATTTTAAATAAGGTATAGACTATAGTCCATTAAGCGTTGCGAGCCAATATATTTATTCATACTCTCATGTTGATGAGCTGTTCGATCGTTTTAAGCGGCAGGTGTGATCGTGCGCATGGTTACTGGTAACTGGAGAATGGCCTCAACGAACCTTTGCGGCACCGCGGACGACGTAAGCGGTGAGATCAAAGCCGCAAGGGTCGACGCACGCGGCTCTCGATTCTCGATCCTCCCGTACCTCGTACCGACCGAGCCCTTATACATTCACAATAACGATATCTATGCTTCTTTTCGAGAGCCCGCACCTTTAGTACCGGTCGAAACGGCCGCGGCGGCTTGTGGCAGGCGGCCGCCACCAATTGTCGGTGCGCAAAATGCGCTCAAACAGAAACTACCTTTCAAACCGGTTATTGTTTACAAACGACTAGTATAATATGCTAAACATATTTACAATAATGACATAAACTGCTCAAATTAAACATTTTTAAATTGCTACTGCCTTCCATAATCAACAAAAAAACAGTTAAAATATTATGTTATAAACACTTTTAGATTTGAATAGAATTTTAAAAAATGTTGATATTTTTGGAAAAATTAGTACGCGTAAATAAAGTTGTTAGGTCCTTAATACGATGTTATATACCTACATATTTTTTATAACATAAAAAAGTTGTTTAGACCATAACACTTCCGTTTACATTTCCTGCCATTTCTAATAATGCAAAATAACAAAGATCTTATTTTTAACATTCATAAATCATAATACATATTACGAGTATGTTAAAAACGGAACAGCAGCAGTCGTATCCCGTGGTTTTGCTCGTGTGCGTGTAACCGGTGGCCACACTCCACAGCGTCAATAATTGAATACTTAATACATTATAGAAACAATTTAAATTATTATTATGTATGATGTATTATAGTCGTATTATAATACGAACATTTTGTAGACAGTAGCTGATACAATTAATGAATATAAAATTGGTACCTATAGTTGCCTATAATAAAAATCAAATACTCTTGGAGTGACCTAGAGGCTACACCTTACACGCTTGACGCTACATTGAATTGAATTAATGACGGGGTACACTGCGGCCACGCCACTCACTGTCTTTACAACATAATTTGCACTTGGTGCGGCGAGATCAAAGCGGCGGCTATTTTGTGTCGGCGCTTTGATCACGATGAAGCCTTTGACTGCCGCCGCCGCAGGGCACGCCTCGTAATAGTCAATTTGGCCACTTGTAACGTGCCCACAAAAAAATTACGAATTAAATCGTATTTTCATTTTGAAACCGGTCTATCTATCTATCCACATATCATTATTCATATTATTAACATATTGTTATTTACATCTAACTCGGGTGAGATCATATAATTTAACTAAAATACTGAATAGAAAAACAGTTGTAGTATTACTAAGATGGGTACGGCTATATTTCTAATGTAAATATTATAGTAAATCTTATAAATACCTATACCTACTTATTAATTTAAAAACATTATTTAAAAACCTTGTTAAATGCAATTTTATAAACATACTTATGCAACTTCACGCTCGCCTTTATTATCAGCTTAATGATCTCAAAAGATTGTTAATTTAAAATTCGTAGTTAGAAAAACGCTGGCGAGTTGCGAGCAGTAGCCGACAAAGGGATAAAATATAGACGTAATTAATTTGATGGCGCGCAACACGCCGCGGCCGGGCCTTTCTGACCGGTATCGGCGTCGGCCGTCGGCCATTCAGCAAGCTCTCCGCGAATCGCGATAGTATCTGCAGCCTGCGTACAACCGCTGCCCTCTAGACCTATAACTTTAAATATAGGCATTCACACAACGTAGAAATTATTCTGCCTACTAACTAAACTAACTAATAACGTTTCGCCCGGGGCTTATGAGCAGTAATATGAACAATGACAAGAATTACTTTTCATGTTCCGAGACAAAGGTGCAGTTTCTATTATGAACATTTACGTACGGTTACGTTCGGTACAGCAGCGACTTTAGGTACCAGTTTCATTCATAAATCATAGCTTTTTAGCTGAATATATTTTGTAGCATTCTTAATTTGGGAAACCTATTGTTAGAGCTTGATAAAAGTAAGATACATGTAAAAATGTAACGCATTGTTTAAAACGTAAACCGTATATGATTTTAGTATATGAAATAAGTTACTATAATGAAAATATTGTTTCACATTTTACCTGACGTGCCTTAAATACGAGATAGGCGGTCTCGCCATAAAAGCGGAAACATCAAAAGGTTCGAGATAAGTATCATACTCGGCGCGGGCGCAGCCGGAGAACCCACGCCCCTATTTTTGGATACATTTAACAGTTTGTATCTTATCTGTTTTATAGATATACATAGTGCTTTCTGACGAAAAAGAATCAACCCTTTACAAACAATTCAAGATTTAAATATTCGTTAAGTAATTATCTCTATTTCATAATATAATATATACATAATCTGATGAAAAAACGTTGAATTGAAACATAAATCGTTTTATGAACATACCATTACCCAGTATAATAACAGAGAAGGCTTACGCAGAATCACAGTACGAGTAAATTAGGCAAATAACTAAAAGCAAAAAAAAAATGTTCTGCTGAGAATTTACTTGGCTATTCCTCTTGTCTCCCTTTCGCATTGGAAACGAACATAATAGTCCACGGCACGTGTTACACGCTTTCGGTAGCTTTGATGTTAAGCTTTTTATCGACAAAAAATTGCCGACATGGATACTGTCACACAGATACAAAGCGAGCCGATAGCAGAGTTGCCGACAAAGGCTCGTAGCACAAATCTATTGATATTATTCAAAGATCCTTTGATAGTTGCCGATTGACGACCCATTGCACCCTGTGAGAATAATGAATCTTTACAGTATAACATAGAATCCCATAGGACACTCGAACGTACTATTTACATTATAAAAAGTACAATAGGCAAAGTTCCCTGAACTGCTGTACTTTATGTAATATGTGTTCGCAATATTCTATCAAGATATTAAAATAAGATACAACACAGCTAATACATAGTCCGAATATAAAGCAGTTTGTAAAATAGAAATAATATTTAATGCGCCAAGCTATTGTGAAGATTCACGTTAGAAATAATCGCGCTAGGTATTAGAACAGAAAGACTTTTAAGTTAGCTCGACATACCTACGTACAAAACTGGTTTTGATGTAAAACGAAACATTCTCGCTGTGAACTAACCAAGAAGGAACGGTAATCGTACATTATTACAGCTTTGAGGTACCCCGCCTTGCCACGGATTAAATAATAATTATGACTGAATAAGAATATTATATGCACACTGAACTGTTTAGTCTTTTTATATGCATATAATATCTACATATTTGGGTTTGTTGTATTAATTACTAAGCCCAGGGATGGTTCTCAGCGCAACCTATGTCAAATGAATGAGAAAAAGTTATGGCCCATTGTCACGATGCACTCAAGTTTTCTATACGATTTTTAGGCTTTTATTCTATAACATAACTTACATAGTATATAGTATCTAGGAAATGCCTCAATTATGCTTAATACATAGATTTTTGGATGTCGACAATAACTTCTTCATGACCTGTATTGTATGTACACATTAAAAAGGTGCGCACTAAAATATAGGAATATTGTTTTAGTTTGTAAATATCTCGTTTGTAAATAAATGTCAGACTCTTTACATTTTAATAAATCATATACGACATATCATATACGATTTACATTTTAATAAATCATATACGACAAAGATGATGTTTGGCATAACTGACGAGCTAAGTACCTATTATACGATTGAACATAATATCAAAACAAAAAGATAATCGTACGAAATGGCCTGGAATGTTGATAGTAGCGTTTTATTTCTGCTATTCAGTTATCTGGCGTGCGGCCAGCTGCTGCGGTCGCTCCACTTCTCCTGCGTGGGCATTGCCCACTCGCATACATATTTACACGAAATTCTTTAATTCACAATACAATAAATTATCTATATTATAATACTACAACTAAACCCGATCGCGTTTGGACAAGAATAACGAATACACATGCAAACTTTTATCCGTAATATTTTTCCTTGAATCTCGTTTATCGCGACAATATTCACCATGTATGTAGTCGATTTTTTTAATCAATCTAGCCGTTAACTTGTGAAGAACTACCAGACAAACAAAGTTACATTCTCATTTATAAAAAAAGAAGGAATTATCACACAATTCTAGGTATTTGTAAAGTACCTTTAATATATAAGTAAGTAGTAAGTATAGTAATGTTACATGTAACTATGTAAGTAATGTACTATCCTATATTGTATTACAGAATCACACAGGCACAGTGCTTCGTGTTGTCGCGTGTTAACTAAGTACTTTAGTGTAATTTTAAAAAGCACATGTCACTAAGGAATAGACAATAGTAAACATTCGCAAAAGTGAAAATCATTAAAAAGTCGGTCGATTACAGTCGACCTATTCAATCTATACAAACAAACAAACATTTTATTTTTATTATACATATTAGAATATACTAGCTGTATCCCGCTAAAACTTTAGCAAGTTTGGTCCGTTAGGCAAAATATTACTAAGATTTTTTAATTGATTCAAGCCATACATTTCATTTTCAGATTAAAGGTTGCGTTAGAATAATGCGGTTTTTATAAATACAATAATAATTAAAAGGGATGAATTCGAACTAGAGTTCACCTATTGAAAAGCCACAAACACAAAAATTCCCTTTTTATAATATTGCTATAAACTAAACCTATCTTGATTAACAATAACCTTTAATATATTTATTTCATACGTTGCAATAAAAACCAGAATCCAGATGAATATTTATTTAAATTATAAATACATATGTAAGTATGTATCTTAAATATTGTACACGGCTCCGACATACAACGGTTCCGTAATCCTTCGAGGAAGGACTGCGCAATACGATGACAGATCCAATTACAATGGATCA
Organism: Eurema mandarina; assembly: GCA_018238005.1. Taxonomy (NCBI): domain Eukaryota; kingdom Metazoa; phylum Arthropoda; class Insecta; order Lepidoptera; family Pieridae; genus Eurema; species Eurema mandarina. Next base: position 39,957 of record DWAJ01000179.1, read on the forward strand.
CGGCTGCGGGCTGTACGTTTTGTAGAAAACTGAATACCCGTGGATGTTTATCGATTACTTACAAGGTGCCAGCTACGATGCTTTTGACCGAGCTTCGAAAATGCCACCCACACACACGGTGAACCCATTACTGGAATAGCACAAATACGGTTTTTTTGATTGACTATGTAGGTAGGATTAAAGGCTTGTCGTAACTGGAAATCATGTAGGAGTTTAAGTGCAAAGTTTTGAGTTTAGATAAACGTCTTCATAACGAAATATTTCTTACTTTTTGTTATGAAGACGTTTTTATGTCCTTAGGCAATGATTAGCTTACTTCCTAAATAATTAAATACTTACATAAATTGATTAAGTTTTAAATCAAATTGAAGCTTCGAAAAATTTCGAAACGTTTTAATTAGTCAGTCAGCGTACTAAGTCATTTTTGGAATACGATCTCATCTCGGTCTCAGATAAATCGTCGACAATAAACCTAACACGAAGAGATCGTAAAATTCTAATTTGAAACCAAGCACAACGTCTCGACAGAGGGCGAAGCGCCTCTGGTCAATCCCTGTACAATTTACCAGGTAAATAACAAAACTTTTATTAAAATTTAATTAGAAAGATGTAAGCTTAAGAATTATTTTAGTAGTTCTCAGCATTCCTTATTTGAAGGACGTTTTTAAGTAATTATGCACACGGCAAATTAATAATGAAATATTTTTTTAACGTTATTCGTAAAGGTTATTTTATGAATAAAAGAGTATGTACCATTTTCTAGAATATGGCCAAAGAAATTTTTGTTTTCATACATGTGTACATACATAAAGCTTGTTGTCCGAACTGATTAGCTGGATATTTAAAGTTTGTTGTTTATTCTGTAAATGTGCTTGTGCTCCGGCGCAGATACTGCTACCTGAATCTATGCGGTAGTCAGGTAGCTGATAGCTCGCAAGTCTAGGTACATATCATTTTAAGAAGAGATGAATTATAATTCTATAGTAACATAAATCGTAAAGATGTCTCTGAAGCAACTATGGAGCTGCCGGTGTGCGATTAGGTATCTGCCAACAGCATTATCTTTTTTATAACGATGGTAGAGAAGGGTCGTCGACCGCTCGGAGGCTGGCAATGTAGCAGACCTGTAGTATGCGCGTGCGCCCTCTTCTATCATTGCCCTATACACGTTTCTACTTTCTTTGGCCTCAAAAGCCATACATTAGAAATATTTACTAAAAACGATTGAAGCTCGATGTGATCGTCTAATTAAATGATGACTATTATCAATAACAGCCAGTTATAGACATTATGAATAAAGATAGTCTCAAAATACCTAGTTACCGAGTTAGAAATATATAATAACAATACCAGCAATTTCTACAGCGTATTACAAATGTGTTATGTACCTATTCAAAAGATACCTATAGAAATTAGAAATCCTTAAGACAACGTACAGGTCCGTTAAGTAAAATGCTTTAAACCTTTACTTAATCTGATAATAAAACATTTGAAAAAAAATATTTAAAGCCAGTTTTTCCATTGACCGATTTAATAATTTTTTTTAATATTCCATAAACACCAAATGCGTATCTCGTCCGTGAAAATAATACAAAACATTCTAGAAAAGTATTTTTCGACTCTTAATCTGGATTTGTTTTCTTTATTTATCATTGTTAAGACGATCAACTTATTGTAATTATAATAATCCGCTAATTATTTGTCGAACACAAATTTAGGTACTTTAATCCACGATAGTAAGGAAAATCTTATCTTCATAGAAATTTTGCCGACTCAACAATTTCCGATTTCAGTGTAAAAAGATAGACTATTTTTGTTTTTTTTTTAATTAATGCGTAAAATATATAAGGAGCTGCATCATATTTTTGTAAGTTCTTACAAATCTCTTCAAAGGATTAAGAAAACAGCGTGTTAGTATTTATATATAGTAGAAGAGTCGAAAAATACTTACTTGGTATTTTATGATATTACAATCATACTAATACATTAACACTACTCAAGAATTTACAATAACCGTAACAAACCGTAACAAAAAAAAATTACCTATACATATTTTGTTGTTACAATTTCGTTTAAGTGGTTTCTATTTAAAAACCACACATATGAGTTCCAAATTTGTATTTAAAAACCTTATAACCAAAAAAACTATTTGAAACTTGATAGACTTACAACATTTATTATCTAGTTTTAATAATGAACGTACGGAACCGAACAACGCGCCGCTCCGGTCGCACAGCGCGTGCCCGCGCTATTCCGTGGTCGCCCCTTCCCTTCCATCCATCAGTCAGTTACTTGATAAACAGCGTAAGAGGAGGTTGTGTTGTCGTCGCGTGTGTCCGACATTCACGCGTACAACTGGGTCACGAGGTCTGTTTACGTGTTGACAAGGAAATCTGATTTACTAAGTGCTGTGAATGATAGTAGTGTTTGCAAATCAAATATTTAGTGTAATAACAAAACGGCGGCGCTTTTGATGTGTACGTGATGTGTGCGTGAGCGCAGCGCATGACGTGCTACGAAACGTTGAGAGCTTCGGCACCCGCGGCGGACGCCCCCATGGCGCACCACTTCGTCAAGTGGTGGCGCAACAAGTTTAGAAATGGATATAAGAAATTTAGCAGTAAGTAAAGCATGTATTTCTTCAAGGAATAGAAATATGTAGTTAAAGGCTTTTCCTAAATGAAGGCATGATTAGTTAGGACCGTCACAAGCTTACTATAAACGAATGTTTTTACACTCGAAATTTAGTCCTGTCTTAGGAGTAAAACTCCTTATATATATCACTACACTTTAAAATTATTACAAATTAAGTAAAAAAAGTTGTTAAACGAATAAAACCATTAATTTTTTGTCATATTAACTTTAAAAGCACAGTAAGAAAATAAAATTTTATTTATAAAAAATATTTGAAGAACAATCAATCTTTTGGGAATGAAATAATTCTGTATTCCAACAGCAATCAATAGCATAACGTGTTTTTCTTGTGTATGTAGGTAGGTATGCATTAAGTCGTACGAGAACAGCTGATTCCAGTGTTATTCTAGAATTCTTCTAAGTTTTGTTGACATAACAATGAATGCAGTGCCGTTCACTTAATACCTTACAATAAAAGGTAGTTGGATAGGTAGGTTAAATTTTACAATAAATATGGAGTACTAGCTGTTGCTCGCGACTTCGTCCCCGTCGGATCTATATCTATTATTATGTTATAGTGAGTCAATCTTAGAAGATAGACATATACTGTTTCGGGATTTTTTTTAGATCATTTAAAGAGGAATAATTCTTTCATACATATTTTTTGGTATCTTGAACCGTTTTCGCAGCGCACGCAAAGGAAGCCCTCAAAGATGAATAATTTTCCCCGTTTTTTCCACATTT
>DWAJ01000180.1:0-43232 GCA_018238005.1 Eurema mandarina
CCACAAGATAATAAAACAAAAAATATAATTTACGCAGAAGTACTTTAAAATAATTACGGTCTAAGACTAGCGGCCCGTCCCGGCTTCGCACGGGTTGACATAATACTAAACTTATGATTAGTGATCTTGAGGGTAGGATGGCTACTTGCAAGGCTTCTTCTACATTATGATAATATGACTTACAATTATGTTCTTAGTATACCTTTATATTAAGTTGCAGAATTGTAAATTTTATTCTAAAAGATGATTTTTCCCCCTTTTTTGGCAAAAAGTGCAGTGCCCGTGCGAGTTTCTTATGCCGGTTCTTCTCGACGGGTTAGTTTCCGAACCGGTGGTAGGTACCATGTATGAAAATATTTGGTTTACATTTACTCAGAAATAAAACATTTTTCATTTTCATTTCATTTTCAATGTAGCTTTCTAATGAAAAAACAATTATTAAAATAGCCCAGTACTTTTTGAGTATATTCATTACATACAAAAACCCAAATCTTTTCTCTTTATAATATTAGTATAGATAATAACAGAAAGGTTTGCAAAATTAAACATGATGCTCAAAATAACTATTCCACGCGGACGAAGTCGCGGGCACAGCTAGTATATAATATACATAACAGATATAATAAGTTTAAACTTGTATTAGCGTCTTTGACCTTTTATTTAAATCACTTAATGCAAAAAATATCCAAATGTTTTTACAAGTGTTATTTCAATCTGTTATTTATGGCAAAAATATATCCATGTAGCTTTCAACTTTGTTTTAATCTATCCTAAATTAAAATTGACGTTTTAAAAAATTAGCCAAGCGTTTAGCATAAATTATACTCATTATTAGCAATTCAAACATGCGAAATCAATTATAATTTGCAAATGATCTTCTGCCGTGGAACTATGTTTAACTTCCTATTAAGTTTTAGACGTCATTTTGTATTAATATCTAATAAGAAATGAAATAAAAATGAAAAAGTAGATTTTGTAAATGTACAAAAGAAAAAATTCACCTTGGACCCAAAATATTGCCATTTTATTCTATTGCTAGCCTTAACAAAATGTCTGAACTATTCATAATATGTATTATTAAATAATTCTTCCCATGGTGACAGTTAGTAATAAGTTCTTGAGCTTAGAAACGTAATGGTGACGGAAACTTGGCAACATGCCTCAACGCATTTCTGATCGTATCGTGTACCTATATAACGTTTTGCGTTTAAGATATCGGAAATGATTCGAAATTATTATTTTTTAGGGTTCTATACCTAAAAGAAAAAACGGAACGACTAACATCACTTTATTGTGTGTCTGTCTGTCTGTCTGGTTGCCCATCGGTGTGCCAATACCTTTTATTTCGGTAACGAAAAGAGCTATCGAATTTAAATTAACCCTCAAATCTACAGCCCTTGGAGTCGTATTAAAATCAAACCTCTGAATTTACGTAAAAATGCATAGCCGTTTATTCAGAAAAACAATTCGAAAATGTCAAGGGAATCGAAGCCTATAGCATATAGAACACGTGTAGGGAAAATCTTAAAACTGAATATTGGTTATTAAAATTTAAAATATATGGTGTCAAAAAGAATTTAAATTAAATGAGTCACATCTAAATTTTATAATTATTTTAGTTATTGTGCAGTTAAAATCGTTAAATATTAAAATCGTTAAAGCACTACGTAACATACTTATTATTTTTTTACATTATAAGACGGCTCTAGAAACAAACCTCATATTTAAGGTAATCCCACAAAATATTTTCAATTAATGCTTACAGTTTAATGGAATATATTGTTTAGTTCCTGAAGCGGAGTTGACATCAGTCCAGCATATTGAGTTCATCTAATATTAGCTGAATGTAGCCGAGTAATTGTGTATTGCAGCGTTTTGACTAAGCCATATCGAGAATAGAATTGGTAAACTAGATGTTAATGGTATATGTTAAAAAAATTCCGTGGTCTATCATCTAATATCTTTAAAGGGTCGAACATTTTATATTCCTAAAATATATTCATCGACAAAGATATGGATATCGTTTCTTCTGACAAAGATCTCGCTCTTAAACTTAAAATGTTCATACTTCATTCCGTCGATACGCAAAATCGTTTTCTGTTTATTTTTTGTTCTATTTCTATTACTATTATTATTAAAGTCTCCTCAAATTAAAGAACATACTTAAAAATAATCAAATTTCGAATCGACAACATTTGGAAAAAAGTTAACTCTACCTTCGAAAATGTATTTTTTTGTTATATTTTATACCCGATAGACGGCGGGTCGAACTGCTGGTTTTGTGTGTTGAAAAATATTGTTATATAAAGCACATTTGTGCTTTGTTTATAGTTGCTGTCTGCAAAATCAACAAATCAAAGACGGCTTGGAGTCACGTGTTCGATTGAGAGCATTTATCATTGTTTAGTCTGAATATGACGCAAATTATGAGAATGTTTTTAATTATTTTCTAAAGTAGCCGTTAATCAGTAGAACCTCTCATTAAAATATTGAATTTTTAATATTTTTATAATTTCATTATTGTACATTATATCGATTGATTTAATGAAAGATATATTATTCTCATATACATTTTTGTATGTATGTAACGGTACGAGAGATATTATAATCTTATTACACATACAATATTACTATATTAAAATATTATGTACACGAGGAAATAAGAATTTTGTTTATATCTAATCTAATCCATGGCGTATTTGTTTCATAATGCAAATAAATTACAAAAACGGTCGCCATATGGCCAGACCTGCGTCTGCGCATAGATCCGTGGGAATTTGTTAAATGCGCAACTAGCTCTGGTTTGTTTGAAGCAAGCAAATATCTACAAACAGTTCGAGATAATTTGTTTTATCTTATATTTAAATTAAATTCCAATAAGGCATATTATTGAAAATACTTTAGTTTAAAAAGAAAAGTGTAATTTAAAAATATAACAATTTATACAAATGATTTAAACTATTAAATAAGCTTCAAGCTTGAATATGAAAGTTATTTACTTTATTCATAACTAAAATAACTCATTATTTATAATATAACTTCAAACTACGCCAGATGAAAAAGCTTTCTTGGGGTAATTGCCCTAAAACACGTTCTAGTTGTTAAATTAAGCCCTTAGGTGCATTGAGTTTAAAACACCTTCAGCTTTTATTATCGTAGAAATAGCTCTCAGAGACGGTCTTTGTTCCGTTCCAATTATTTCATTCCTTTACTGAACATGTTCTGAAAGTGAAAAGTTTGCTCTTTGTTATTAAACTTTACCTTTAAAAATAAGCACCCATTTATTACATTTCAGTGTTGTATAAAATAAACGTAAGATATTACATTTATCAGATCTTCTTTGACGTCATAAATACAAACAACTCTATATTTATGGTTTTTCAAATTTATGACGTAAATATCGAAGGTATGCGAAGATGGCAATGTTTATTTAGCCATGTAAAGTATTTACAATGTATTACACTATTGTTTATCTTCAGTCTTTATTATTTTAGTTGAGATTACAAATCATAATTTAAGCGATAAATATAAAAAGACTAGCTGCGCCCAACGTTTTACCAGCCTAGTTTTCGTTTCCGTGTTACGATGGAATAATCTCATGTATTAATCTAGTTCTAGGTTCTAATCTGTGCCAAACTTCAGTCAAATCGATAAGTAGCTTTTCGTGAACGAGGAACAAACATATTATTTACATACATCCTCAGAAACTTTCGCGTTTATAATATTAATAGGATCGATAATTTGTTAGAACAGTATGTTTAAAGAGAGCGGGAATGTAATAAATAGGTATTATCAGAAAAAGCGACAATTATACTTTTTCAAAATATCATTAAATTTAGGTCCTTTCAGCTTTTCTTACAAAGACGTCATTTCATTTCTTGCAAATCACGATAATATCAGAAGCACGAGTATAATAAATTAAAAGGACACTTGAGAAAGTAAAAGGCCTTTGCCCTTCGTGACATTTAAAATGTCATTACTGTTACATATAAAGAACCATTAATGCCATATAATCTTCGAGTTTATAACTAGCGTATCAGTGAGCAGACTTGTTCGTTAATCCCTTCTCTGAGCGTTAAATACTTTGAACACAGGGCTAGTTAGAACTATGTTGTATGTGCTTCATCCTTATTATAAGCTGTTAAAAATGTATATGAATTATTCAAACAATTACTTTAATAATGAAACAATAGACTTTTGGTAAATATTTGTGTGTGGGTGTTAAAAGTACTTGTCCAAAAAAAATACCTTTGTATTATCACACGTTTTATATACATGTTTGTTTATATAGGATTTCTAGCTCTTAAAGCTTTATTGGAATTTCTCAATAAGGTTTAATTGTCAGCCCTACAACAATTTCATTTGCTTATTGTGCATATAAACCTCTAAGTAAATTATTTATGGCCGGGTATAATGTTGGGTACACGATCATTTGCGGAATCAACCAAAGCTACTTATTGACATCGCAATATATGGTCTGTGTTATTCATTATTTGAAGTAGAGGCAACGTTGCATGCACCTTTATGTTGCTTAATCGTAAATAACAGCAGTATTTCAAGTACTTGTCTTGGATTTAATACGTGTTATAATGTAACAGAGGATACGTAAACGTAAAATATGTACAATGTGTATTTATTAATTAGCTTGATATTAATGGTTGAATGTTCTGAAATGTTCATATGTCGTGAATAACACATTTAAGCACATGTAATCTTCCATCTAGTGGCTGACTGATATTATGAATTATTAAATTATTAGTAAATAAAAAGATATACAATAGTGAATAAGTAAGAAGGTAAACGATGTATATGTAGATAAGCAGTAAATAAATCAATAGCTGTGCCGCTTTCGCCAGCGCCTGAACTTTGATATTTGTCGAAAACATTATTTTTGTTTACAACACGCGTCCTATATTGTTCATACGTTACTAAATTGCATTGGGCATGAGTCGCATTCGCGTCGACACAACACGAGCTGTCATTTGTCGCAAGTTATTGAATTAATATATTTTTCTGATAATAATGTTAACGCATTATTCATATGAATCAATTAATAATTGTTTTCGGTTGTTAAACAAATGTTAATTGTAGAATTGGACTTATCGACTAAATAATAATTATAAAGCACATGTATATCAAAGTCTCTTAAATGTTATTTAAATAAATAATAAAGTATGTTATACTTTTTAACAATTTAAATAATAAGTTGCTACGAACGAAAAAATGGATTTTTAAACCTTATGAGTGAGACAAATTTGCAGTTAAATTACGTGCTTTCCAACATGTTTCTATAATGTATATGCTATTTTAAGCTCGTTCTTGCATTTAATACCGGGTAATGTAATACCATACCATTTCATTACGGCCGTCGTAACTTCTCACTTATTCGATGTGTCACACGTTGCAGTTGCTTTAATCAACTTTACAGTCAATAGCACGTTGAATAATTGGTCTGACATATATAAATTGTATGTTTATCAAGACTATTAAATTGATAATCTTATTGAGACTTATTTTATAATTAGATAGGAACGTATTTTTATTGGATCGTTAATTTACTGCAACGACATAGCATTTATAGGCGGCGTGCAAAGCAATATTAATACTTAGTATAAGTAAAAAGGATAGCGGAATCATTTAATCTTATAATATATTTTTGCACATTATGACATGACAAATTATTGCTTCATGTGTATGTTATAGACGTACGGATAATATGTCACAAACAAAGCATTACATTTTATTAGTTTTAATAAAGCTAGTGTAGGTTGCAAAAGAATACTTTAATACAAGAACATTTAATTTGCTTTTCCCAAAAGTATTGCGTCAGACAAATTTAATAAACCTTACCCCAACAGATTGTACTAACTCATAAGGATTGACTAGATAAGGGTCCGTTTAATTAGAGAATTATGTAAGCTCACGAAAGAAGAAACATCTTGCACCGCTATTTGCATAAACCTTAATGATCCCTTTGTTCTCACCTTTAAATACTTAAGAAGAGTCCGCTCTAGCATGAAATGTACAAGGTATTGTTGGAGCGCGTTCGTGATGCGTAGCCTATGAAGCCAATCATGCCTGTAGCAAGCGACTTATTTTATTTCCACTAGAATGAGACACGCTTAGCTTCACGATGAGTCGTATTTTAACTTATAGTCTACATTTAAAATGAGGTTCATTATTTTATTTATACCAATAAATCTTTCGAGTCATCTTTTTTGTATGGGTTCAGATCAGTATATTATCCATATGACATAGTTGTTTTATTTATAATCCGTACATATAATATAAAACATTTAGTAAACAAATAGCGTACGAAAGTAATTACGGTTAAAAGCGTTTTCCGGATTCAAAAATTAATGGAGGAGAGTAAAGTTTTCAGGAGCGTTACGGAGATTTACATAAAACCTTTTTGACTGCGGGTAGAACTTCGGGAAACGGGTGATTTACTTCTAATTTATAATGATCATTAACGTTGTTCTTACTTAACTTTTGAGCGTTGACATTTTAGAATATTTTACATTAGATTTATTTCACAATAAAAAATTGGAAACACATTCATTAACTTTTTCTCTTTTATTACTATTTAAGTAAATGGATTTTTTTCCTTTTCACTCTCTTTTATTCCCTTTTGTCACAAATCCTTTAATTGCGGTAACGCAGTCATGAGGCACTTACCGTTGCGACTGTTCAAAGATGGAGGTGGTCGCTTATATCAGGCAACCCATCTGCTCAGTTGCACAACATGACATAAGAAATAAAATTTGACCTATGAAAGAAAACTTATATACTAATAACGTAAAGTATATTAGAATATCTTAAAATAGGATATGCCAATATCGTCTAAATACTAAACAGTGGCGAGCAACGGGACGTAAATAGCCAGGTACCTATGGCTTTTGCCGCGTAGCTCCTTTATTGTTTGTATATTTTCACGGAAAGCAATAATAGTTTGTGTTAGTGCTAACTTAGTTTGGGTTTAAATAACACATTATGATCCAATTTAAAGTTGTATACCAGAAATGTTAGCTTTCACTATGTAAATATTTACAGTGCCTATGTTATTGACTTCGAATTTTATTATATGAACAAGTAACTCTTGGTTTCCTTATTTAACTGATTAGAATAAACTGCACTTTTCTCGTCATAATTAGACTTCAGTGAATTACCTATAATATTGAAAAATACTATCAAGGCGTTAAACTTTTTATCTGATCATGTAAAAACATTACGTTTACAAAATATGGATTTGGATTATGGATATACTGGATTTTTTGTTTAAGTGTTGCATGTGTTTAAGTTACTGTACATTTGCATAGTATATGGAAGATTAAATTGAAAAGAAGAATATTAATAATTTTATTCATGGGAGTACTATTTACCAAAAGGTTTAATTTTCTTGAAAGCTTTTCGAGAAAGGGCTAAGATGCGGCCCGTAGTAGTAGGCCAATATGTTTTAGCGATGAGCTTCTTCGCGATTTTATATTTATTTATGATGTTTAAAGATCTTTTACTCTGCTTGTTACAGATAGCAGCGGAAAATGGCACTGCGATCGACAAAAAGTTATTGGTATTATCAATCCATAACTACCTGAATATAAATAGCACTATATAAATAGCACATATTGAAGATTAAAATCTTCCATTTGGTGCAGCTGTAATATTGTGCAAAAATGAATTTAAAAATATTAACACTTCTTGTGACATGGAATTTCTTAATAATAGCTGCAAAGAGAGATTCCTTCGAAGATGAGGAGACTTTACGGACGAGAGAACTTCGAAATAAAGAAAATAATCGCAATCGAACTACGTTCAACGGAACTCTAACAGATCTGGCTGAAAGACGGTACTTTAGGCACAGGAACAGCTCAAGATATCGCGGCGACAGACGTAGATTCTGGGAAAGGGAGCATGAAGTAAAACGCGACCGGCGAAGAGGTTCAGATTCCTCTGAAGAGTCCGTGAACCGAACCAATCCATTCGGTACTAAAAGTGATAAAATGAAAAAGGAGAAAAATACAAGAGGCACAACGGAGAGAAATTACGAGAGAAGAAAGCAAACACAAAATAAAGCACCAGAAAGGTCTGTACCGATAAGGGAAAATGCATCACGGTTCAAGTCCAAGACGGCTAACAAATGGCAGAACGGCGGTTTCATACCGTACCCGCAGCCACGAGAGAAGAAGCCTAATATCATTTTAATCCTGACGGATGATCAAGACGTTGAACTGGGCAGTTTGAATTTTATGCCGCGTACAATGAAGGCAATAAGAAGTGCCGGTGCGGAGTTTCGTCACGCCTACACCACTACGCCGATGTGCTGTCCCTCACGGTACGTCGTTTAATTTATGAACTTCATATATCATGACTATAACCACGACAGCGATGGCGATTAAATAACTCCTTTATAAGAACATACAACTCATCCTCATTACATTACCTTTCTATTTTTACGAACGACTGGTCAGATCATATTTAACCTGACTAGTCGTTCGTTATTTTGTTAATCTAACTTGCTATAAAATATCATTTAATTGCCAGGCCTAGTAGCCCAGTAGTAGTAAGGTAGCTTGAACTAGTGTTTATAAAATGAATCTTAATTGTTTTTAGGAGTTCCCTGCTTACAGGAGTGTACGTCCATAATCACAATGTATTTACAAACAACGACAACTGCTCGTCTCCCATGTGGCAGGCCAAACATGAAACTAATACATTCGCTACATATCTGTCAAACGCTGGCTATCGTACAGGTTCGTGGTTTTTTATCTTGTATTACGTAGAATTACCGAGACACAGATGAAAATCATTGAATTAAGTTATGGTTAAGCATAATAAATTTTCATATTTAAAGCGTATGTTTTGAAATATTGCCGTAAATCATAAATTAATTTATTAAATTATGATTTACGGCAATATTAACGTATTACGTATGTGATCTAACATAATAAGAGCAATTTCAACATCAACTTCGGCTCAGTTGTCATTTAATTTTTCATTTTATTATACAAGAACTATTCACTCAACTAACAAAAATAAAGAACCTAAGACATTATTAAAAAATGTAACTCATTAGAGTAAACATCGTCCCACTCAGTTCAGATGCACCCAAGTTCAAACCACTAGTCAGAGTGTCATCTATTCTAGTACCTACCAACTTATTGTTTTATTTTTTAACACGTACATTGAAGATTGACAGCATAAATAATCCTTTGAAGTTTTGTCGTGTTTGAATTAGTTCTAACTTTAAACACGACGGAAGATGTATTTTTTAAACCAGTTAGGTACGGAAATAATATAAACATAACATACATGTCTATCTTAGAATACGCAAGATGTTCTGAAAAATAAATTACCTTAACTAACTCTTTAACGGCCCAACGCGTCGTTTTTGTTTGGAAACAGAAGCCAGAAATACATATATTTACTTATATCAACCATCTTTTCTAAATCTACAATAACAGCCTGTGGGTTAGTTTGTGAAAAAGTGCGATTCTATCTGTAACAAAAACAAACGCGACACGAGGTTGACCTATGTAACTATTGCAGAAATAACGACGCTAATAAAACGCATAGTGTAAAAGGGACCTTCGCTTTTGCTATGAAATCATATATGGTTTTTTCCTCGTAACACGTTGTTACATTATTATTGATTTAAATTATCAATTGAGTTGTATTATTAGATACACGATACTGACAGCACCTGAGAATGTTTCACGTTTCACCGAGGCATTATAAACGTAACATGCTATACGTTCCGTTTCAATGTCAATATTTAACACATTTATAATATACATTTTATCACACCCTTGCATGAACGAGGAATCAGAATTAGAATTTGTGTTAAGTTTTTTGGGTATCATTAATAAATTCTAACCAATATAATTAAACATAATTTTTGTTGCATTGTGCAAGTAACTTGTGCCGCCGCTTGCTGGCAAAAAAGAGCAATACAAGATGATACATTTTTTAACGGAACCATGTTCAATATACGTATAGTATTATGTTCATAAAAAAGTAATTGCTTTTTTGCTTACATTCCTAGCAAGAGAGTGGTTTTTAATGACAGTATAATATTGTCTCCTGAAACGTGCTGTTAGTTACTTTATAACAGGTACATCACACAGAAAACTGTCATTAAGATTTTAGACGAGAACCGGCAAAAACAAGTTTAATAATAAAAAAATATATCATAAGATCTAGAGACAAGGTGACTCATACTAAAAATTCTAGGGCAGTTACTGTATTATTCTTCTCTAGATTTGCATATTTTTCATAAAATAAGAGCTTAAAAATCCGATTCTAAGTCTAAAACAAACATGTCATGTGAGTGTAAAGGACGTATTGTATTTTAATGGCATATCATTCCAGCTATTCCTGCAAGACGATATGCAATCGATTTATGTTCGCAATTCAAGAAATAGCATACGGTCAAGTTTATCAAATGTACGACAATAAAACCGAGCACAAAGCGACATAAACTCTTCACGCGTATTCGATTGTTATCTAATCTTCGCACATTACAAAGGACCATAAGTCTATAACGCAATTGTAACCGACACAAGTCTTTAGGATTTGTTTTAAATATAATTAGAGGCTGGGCGTGGGCGCACGTGGGTCGCCGGACGCTGGTCATTTGATCACATTACACTTGTAGTACCTACTGTTACCGTCACGAATGAATAAATACAGATAGAAACGTCCTTGTTGCCATTTGGGGTGACCGATAGACCATCCGGCGAAGACGATATGAATAATCGCTATTGGGTCCTAACGGAAGGAATCGTTTGTAATAAACGTTGCGATTTATTGGAGGGTTATTGTTTCAATTGATAAGGAATTTGTGGCACGCGACCAATAGTTTTCGATATCTTACAGTGTTCGCTGATCACAAGCCAGATTTAGGATTACTTTATCAAAATGGCACAGTTTTATAGCACAATGTGTAAGTTTATTGTTGATGTAATTGAAACTTCTCTCGTTAATCCAAATGCAATTTAAATAAGTGCTCAATGTGACACGCAGCACGTGTCGACGATTTATCACGGTGCCGTTAAAGAGTCCATTTAGTGTGTAAATTTATGTTCCAAACGACCTATAATAAATTCGCCCTGTGCTTTCCCTCCGCGCGGGCATGTGGGCGAAGGGTACGCCTACATGAGGGAAGACCAGTATTTTAGATTCTTTGCTCAATCTAATCTCATAGATTGCTGCTTCCGTTAACAGATGAAAGTGTGTGGGTTGCTGTTTATAGAACATGTTTGTTTTTGCTTGCACCGACTTAAGATCGTAAAATTGTTTTACCATTGCTGTTTTTATATTAGATGGCATCTGTAACCCTTGAAAATGTCTAATAAAAAGAGTACCTATATTAAATTATTTACCTTATCGTACCTACATCGAAGGTCGCAAACATTTCTAACAACTAAATTCAAAAACAGGTATGTTATAACAGAACCTCAAGTGAATTCTTAGTAATTTTAGTAACCATGAGCTAAAGTCATATTGTTCAAGCTTGTAAAGGTGGACCTTTAGAATTAACGTCGCATTGTCTAGAAACAGTTAACCTTTTACGTATTACATGCGCAATATGTAATTAACAAAGCCGACTAAAATACCTTTAGGTGATTTTCTACATTTATACAAGAGGATAACATGTGCACGTTTTGCTGTAAAATGCACTATCATATAGACATCTTAGTTATTAAAATACAAGGCTATGTTTAAGTTGAAAGGTTTTGCTGTTTTGCTATTTTTTGGACAGGGATATTTTTTTACTATAACTATATGTTAAAACAAAAGAATATTTTAGCTGAAACATATTTATAAACACAATAAGAGACGATTTATCTCCACCATTTTTAGAAAATTCTCATTCCAACGCAAAGCCTTGAATGAGGTTTAATTATGCAAAATTATCCTACTTACAGTTTGTCGTCATGCTCCACTGAGCAAGGGAATGGCTCCTTTATACGCCTTTGTGCTGAGGGGTCAGGCACACCTTTAACGATACCATCTCGACAAAATATATGATGGAATTCAGTATGCTTCAAGTGAACTTTAACTTGCTATTACAACTACAATCTTCTATTCAATCTCGTAGTGACATAACTCGTAACAAACTTGAATTCTATTTTTCTTTTATCTCGTTGTATATTTCATCGTAAAATTGTAAAAACCTTTAGATTATAATATATACCACGAGTATTATAAACAAGCTATCTATGGCTATAAGCTATAATTCACTATTATTCATTTATATATAGATAAATAAATAAAAGTAAATTCATGCGTTAAATTACAAATATTTACGATTACAATATTTCGACAGTTCTCAAATATAATAAACATTATATTACAATTATTTTAGTCTAAAGTTTTTATAAATGACCGCCTTATCACTACAATTATTGTACAATTTATTTCACATACATGCATCGTACATACAAAAATAACAAAAAAGGCTCTTCTAAGTAAGATAATATTTTCCCTTCACTCAGAAGAGCAGTAACTGTTTAAGAGTTCTATATAGATATAAAGTAGAAAATGAGAGTGAATAAAGAATTTTATACGTATTAAATATATTTTGATGCATCAGTACTTAAAATTTAACGATATCATAGTTGTCAGAAAAAAATAAAATTAAAAAGTAATTAATCATTATAATATCACAGAATACAATAATAGAAACTGATTTTCAAAACGGCTAGCTGCAATCGGTATAATTGTCACAAATGAATGAACATTTTATAATTGCTTTAATTGCCTATAAAATAACTCGGACATGTTTTTCTTTATGTAAATTGTGTTGAAACAGCATAATATGTTCTTGTGAACTTGAATGCGTGGGCGCAGGCGACGCCATGCTGTCTAGTCGTTCCCAATAGTGAATTAACTTTATAAATATAAATAGAAAGCCGACGGATTTTAAGTTATGGTTTTTTTACGTTTTATTAGCAAACTTGTGTTCTACTCGTATAAGTCACTTGATTTTATTGAAGTCGTTGCGTTACATTTGTGCCATGAGAATACACAATGTCTGAATGTGTCGGTGAGTCTGCGAAGGTGAATCCCACCAGCTCCGTTAAGACGGAACACAATGGGGTTTCCGTTGGTAGAAATCCGATATAGCTGGACCAATTATAGTCTTTTCCCCGAGGACCATATGTATTTGATGGAGATTTCACTTCTATAAAAATAAACATTGAGTATATAGGTACCCCTTTTGATAAGAGTATTACATTATTCTGGTTGTTTATAGGCGCCTTAGTGAAGAGTGTGGTAGTATCGAGTTAGAATTAATACCAAATATATCATTTGTTTAAATGTCTATGGAAAAATCTATAATATAAACACTGGCTCAGTGCGAACACGACAACTTACAAATAACAAGTTTCACGCGTGTTTTTCGTTAGGTCTTAACTATTTACCATAGATATTATTTAGGATATATCGCATTATGGGCTATTAACATTACATTAAAGAACTTGACTTCCAACAACCTCTTCTTACGGCTTAATAAATAAAGAATACAGAATAACGGCTCTTTTCTTGATCCACAAAATAAATATTGGCGTTGACAATATAAACAGCTATAGTAGGAATGTCTGCACATAATGTGTACCTAATTACGATTGCGTATTTATACAATTTTATTGGCGATGACATGATATTTTTGTCGTGATATTTTTTTTGTTTCCTATTCTTTACCTTTTTATTTCAGAAGCATTGTTTTAATCAATGTGTGTATATGATGTGCTTTGTCTGATGCGTAAATAATGTCAAACGTTACGAAAAGTAATGAAATTTGTTTAATCTATATCTATACTTCTATACTAATATATAAAGAAGTAAATTTAGTGTGAATTGTAAGGGGTTATCTCGGGATCTACTGAACCGATTTTAAAAATTCTTTCACCAATAGAAAGCCACATTATTGCTGAGTGTCATAGGCTATATAAAAAGGATTGTTAACATTATGCCCAACGATGTGGGCACGGGTCAGCTAGTATGAACATATTTTTGTCGAGCTTGCGGTAACTTTATTGACTTTATCTTTTACTGAGATTGTGAAATAACATTCCTTCTTCAAAGTACTTACAAAGAAAAAAAAGAATCAAACATCTTTTTAACGCAGTTAGGTACTTCAACAAACGCTTCAACGTCTAACTTAACGGCTACTTAGATATAATCATCAATAACTTAGAACATAAATATCATGTCTGCTTGTTAGCTAGTTCTATAATTGCACAAAAACATCGAGCTTCGCATAACGTAAGTGTGTTGGCTGACCGCAAGTGTCCATTACTATTTTACACCGTGTCAAATTATTTGCGCATAATAAGATGAGACTATTTCAGACATAATCCGTAATGTGCTCCAATTTTGATGCTATTGCAGATTATTAGGTAATTCTCTATAAATACTAAATAACTAATGAAATAATATTAAAGATTACAGGGAAATACAATTAATCCAGAAATAATATTAAATACAATTTCTCCTTTATATTATATAAAGGAAATCAGTCTGTCAGCACTGTCAGTTTGTGTTACGCTAAAATAACTCGAACAATTTGAAAAAAAATAAAGCTTCTGGCGAAACTGCGGGGTTGTCTTCGACACAGATGAAACCGTGAGTCACAGCTAGTGTTTATGAGCTGGCAGCAATCAGCTGGCATTTTAAACCTTTTCTTAATCACACACCAATACGGCCGAAAACATGACATTAAATTTTATAGCTTATTGCGGCCACATAAAAACGCATACTTACAAAGTTTAGAGGTCACATACTGGGGGCTATTAGCAGACTAAACCGCTTTCTCTGACAGACCAATAAAGTAGTCTTGACGTGAAAGCATTTTACAACATCTACTTTTGTAGGCAATTGTACGATCACTGATAGTAGGGAGTAGGGACTTTAAAATGCCGATAAGAATAGTAGACACTGTGGCAATGTGGCTTAAAGATGTGTATAGTTGACATTAAGCTCAAAATACCATTCCTATGTTATAACATAAAAATATAAATAAAAATAAAATAAAAATATAATAAAAATATTAAAATATAATATAATAATATAAAGATTAAAAAACGATGCAAGTCTACTTGACTATATATATTTGACTATATATATGAAAGACTATATATATTTTTTTAGGATATTAAATATCCTAAACCTACTGCAATCGTGTAACCTAAAAGTTTGCGCTATTTATATATTGCGCTTTTTATTATAAACTAGTTGTGTACCCTGATTTTATATCACTACTTCTTTGGTGTTATTTCGAAATATACGCCATTATACCCACAAATTCTATAGGTTCAAATTCACGAGCACTGGTACCTCTTAATAATATTAATGAGATGAGAGAGATGTTTCTCTTATTATTATGTAAAACAAATTCTTAACACTGATTGTGAAATGTTGCGGAGGGCGAGGCGAGTTAAGTGCCCACTTAGGTAGTTGTTACTGAGTAGGTGAGCTTGTCACTACTTACCTATACATCATACATAACTTATTAAAAATTGCTTAAATTGAATACATGATTTTTATTCAATTAAGGTGTATTCTACTTTTGATTTGCTATTTGCGACCATACAGATAGTTAACTTATTTTAAATTATAGATAATATTCGTTAGGTTGTAAATAAACATTTACAACTTAAAGGTAAAGCTAAAGGTTAGTAATACCTTTAATAAGTAGAAAATTTAAGATGTGTTGCATCTTAATGTGTATGAAAAAATTGTTTTTTGATAAAATTAACTCAAATACCTGTAGTCAATAAAACATACGTGAAAAGTAAGAAAATCAAAAACAAGTCATAACTTCTACGATCTATAAATCCCACGAAATTGGAATGTTAGTCACCATGTGTTTCCTTTCACAAACCATTTTCACTGGATGAATGGCGTCGCTACGTTAAAAATATCACTCTCAAGTCTTTCATAGAGAAATGTAATGAAAGCCATGTTTGGAAACTGTTTAAATCTCCCAAAATAACTGAGCGGAAAATAAAGAAGCAACTTGTAACGCCTTCATTTGGAAATATAAATATACTCTACACTTAACGACTTTGTTAATAATGAAAATCATCTCAACTCAACTTATATAGTAGCAGTCTTAAAATGTGTAATCTTAAGGTGTTTTATTCCATTCTATAATTAAATATAAATTAGCATTCCACACAATTTGTATAAGTTGTAAAATTTAATAAGTAGGTATGTGTAGCGTCGTACCGTAAATTTTAAGGTCAATAAATTTTTTGGAGGGCCGTAATCATCTCATAAAAAATCTTAAATTAAAGCCAATAAAAGTTCCAAACTTCTTCCGTTGATGCGACCACAAGGAAGAGTCTATTACATCGCAGAGATCACTAATTGAATCTAATTCTACTTTTTCATAATTACGAGCGCGGCTCGAAGATTTTTTATTGTAATTTACCCCAGTGTCGTTTGTTTCAATTGAGCTATGTTAATGTTTAGCCTGGATATCCTGATTAAAACCGGACAAGCGTTCATTTACTGCGAACATGCGTTTTAACGAAACTTACTTTCTTTTAGGTACATGGTTTTCACGTCAAATGTATTAGCTACAGATCTGCTTTGACAGAGTTTATTAATTAATTAAGTTCGTGTTTCCATTAAGTTTGAATCGTTCATTCGTAAACGTAAATGAATGAATACAAGTTCGCCTACGCATTTCTACTTCATTAACCCTTCCAGCATCATGTTTCTTTATTATTATGAAAGTATTAAGTTAATATTGAAATGTTTCTATTTATTAATCAGAAACTCAAGTGATATAATTTTTATCATATCGGAATATAGCTAGTTAACTCGTTCTAATTATTATAATTAACAAGAAACTATTAAATTACTTTTATGACAATAATGAGCAAAATGAGGAAGCCATTTATAACTTACACTATTAAAATATAAAACAGTTACCGTGTATTGGTGCGGTTTCTATCTTTTGATGTCTATATACCGAGTTAATTATACTGTAAGTTGCTAAACATATCATTTACTTAATAAAAACATGTTACAATTTTCATTACGAAGTGTTTTAACAAGGATGATTTTTCGATGTTCATTCAATGAGGTTTTACTGTTATTTATGGTATTAGGAGCATTGTACCCTTGCCTAATTAAGTTGTCAATGGTCGTCCTTGACTTGATCTTGTTACGATGGCCACCCACTGCCGATGGCAGCTCGTTAGGAGTTGATTTCGTTTATTTCCATTATAGTCAAGTAAAGCCAGCTAAGATTGTTTATTGGGAGAATAAGAATACGCTTTTATTTCGATCAATATCATCTTCTTTCCTCAACCCTGTGTTTCAAAGGTTCTTTCAATGGTTTAAAAGATAATTAGGCCAGTCAGTAGGTTAAACTTTCGTAAAAGTAAACAGTGCGTAAATATTAAATATCAATAAATATTTATTGGAGTGCCGATGTATAAGACTGGCCTGACGATAGTTTTCGACATCGAACGCTGTTAAATAATTCATAGATTTGTATAATTGACGGTGAGGCTGATACGCCCACGCAGGTCACGCAAATGCTGCAACTTATATTGTATGGTGTAAAATATCTGATAACAGCGAAAATTAATTTGTTCCAAGAAAATACTAAAATAAGTCCTTTCTTCTAGAATAACTTTATTATAAACCGTCCAAGCTTACTCATGGTTATTTTGTAAGCGATGAATAAACTACATTGGCATTCTTTATCTAACATTACATTATAGACACTACATTGTATAACATATTCTTTTCATCTGCAAATCTTTAAAAGATAAATCAAAAAGCTAAGCTAAGCGTTCAAATTATACTGTTATTCATGCCCGAATATTTTATTAAAAGAAATCTTTAACACATTGAATGGTAAATACACTTAATAAACCCCAAACTTCTGTACTATGCTTCATTATGGAATTTAAAATTGTATATTCTTATGTAATAGCTTATAGCTTACGCCCATGTAGTCGGCAGCCAGATTGCCGGGAGATAGGTACTTAAAGCAACTCGCTATGGTGCGAAGCGTGGGTGGGGCACGTGGCACTTCACTATCCATTCATAACATAGGTGTGGACATCATTCATTCATATTTT
This sequence comes from Eurema mandarina, assembly GCA_018238005.1. Taxonomy (NCBI): domain Eukaryota; kingdom Metazoa; phylum Arthropoda; class Insecta; order Lepidoptera; family Pieridae; genus Eurema; species Eurema mandarina. The sequence goes on from DWAJ01000180.1 coordinate 18,111, forward strand.
TATATATTGCATAAACAAAAATAAATCGTGCAAGCTTGCCGAAGCGAATCTAAATCAAGCTATTTAAATGCAATTTCTCATAGCAGTTGATTTTATGTTATCTTAAATAAGCAGACATATCTCTTCTATGACTACATTTAGGCCAAGGAAATAATTTAAAATACTTACGAACGTTCTGAGGCTTAATTGTACGACAAATTTCAATGTTATTTTAACGTCCACGCAGATAAAAAACCTCTTCATCGCCTCCGTACTTAGTGACGCGATCCAATAATAGAGCATTCTTAATTTGAAGTGACGCGGTTCTATAATAGAAGACTCTTAATCCGAAGCTTTAAAGGCTTAATTGATTCCGCTTGTGCCCGAACGTGGGCGATTCGGCGCCTCTGTGCCTGGGCGCATTCCATTCACGATTTTGTCATAGAGTTATCATTTAATAACACAAATAGTTGAATAATTTTGTACTTAAGTTATTCAGATTATTAATGTAAGTGGGTGTTTATTTGAATTATTAAATCGTCTTTGTACCTTAAGGAATTTGGGTGTAATGAGATATCCTTGATCAGTAAATACAAAAATAACTTGGTCCATTATAAATATTATATAAAGACCGACCGAAGTCTTGTAAAGACATAGTAAGATCCTATTGCGTTAACGAATCAACCTTAAGTGAACAACTTGGTCGCATTTAACAGAATTGAGCATTGTACATTGACTCATAAAATAATAGAACTAGACCTGTCATAGTCTGAAAGCGATTGTGTAAATTAAGCAGTGTCACGTGACATCACGTTCGTTTAAATGGAAAGATAAGTGGCGAACCATTGACATATTTATTTCGACTGACTCACCAGGATATCTAAGTTATTTCACTGTTAGTTATCGCACTGATCGATTGTTATTGATAGCATTACTCGATAGAAAACATTAAAACACATTTAGGCTTAGCCTTTGCAATACCGCCATCTTTTTGTTCATAAGTACCTAAATAATGGAAACTAGACGATTTAACGAGTGTATCATATTAATTATGATATCATATTTTATATTAAAAACCAATAACAAACCTTAACAAATAAACGCGCATAAAATGGTAGTACAGATAATAGCTCCAAAGCCAGGTTAACTCCAAGTGATATTTTATGGGCAAACTGGCTTACGGAGATTACACATAGATAATATTATGTTAAATTAGATTGAATGGGTCAAAACTTCGCACAATGATAAGAATTGTATTTCTAATAAAGTAATCACTACAATATAAATGTAGTGCTTAAAATATTGGTTTGAATATCTATTATCATTAAGGAGCCGTAAATTACACCGAACACTGTAACAAGCGCCGTGGAAGTGATTAATCGATGTTTAATATTAAATTGATTACTAAAGATGTTTGTTCGTCTATAACTAAAGAATACAGTTATACAACACCCAATTATATTTTCCTAATTACTCACTGTCATCTTTTTTATATTACCTTTATTATTTAGAAGACAATTCGTAACTTTAAAAATACAATTTTAAGAATGAAAATACGAAAGCAGAAAAAATAAGTTAAACTACCTATTAATTAAAACCATCATTTATTACGTTCCATTGAAAGTTTCCATGGTGAATGAAGCTGGAGCTGCGAACTGTTTGAGAGGAATTAATTAAAATAATAAATTATAAGGTAACAAAGATTGTGCTGGGAAGGTGCCCCGAGGTTAGGTGAGCTCGTTACGTGGTGAATGACAACAGATTCAAGAAATGGTGTCACTTAGCAAAATTTTTGAGTTTTTAACAACGATGTGGGTTAAGCACTGCGTTGGCTCGTTAAAATAAAAAAAAGAAATTGGAAGTAGGTTACAATTTAACATTCGGTTTTTACAGTTCTGTAGACAAGCACCGGAATATTTTTCCTTTGTTTTCTCTAGTTGATTTATATTTGTATTAAAAACTGGAATTATGTTTTTCGTTTTTCACGCAACATTCTTAATTACAATAGGTAATAGTTAATTTAAGGCAATATCTTTACATGTTTTTAAATAATGGCTTGCTCGTTTTAATTTGATTAAAAGTTTAATCCTACGAATCATAGCGAGCTAGTCATCAAGCTTCAGCAAACTTTTTCTGACGTTTAATTAAGAAATAGAATGAAATGCATTTCCAAGCTCCTGGTCATAAAGGGGGTGAGGGATTTCAGTCAACGTCCGTGAAGGGATTAAGGTCGGGCGAAATGAAATTCCAGAGACCTCGCTGAAATAGGAGCGAAGCTTCCTGGTGTCATGGGATCGATAAATATCTGCCTCTAATGAGGTTAAAGGTCTTAAAAATAAAGATAACCAAACCAAAACCTAATTAACTGTGATTTAGATTTTTAAATGTATAATAGTATTCTATTTCTAAATTTGAATCGACTTTCGCGTATCCTTAAGTCTACTAATTGGAATAGGTGATCGTTTTTGTTTAATTGTTACAGAATAAGAAAAAGATTTTTTATAATCCTGTCGTTTATAGAAACTACATTTACATTAATTTTATATTATTTTGAAATAATTTATATTTTCTTGTTAACAGGGTACTTCGGAAAGTATTTAAATAAGTACAACGGCTCGTACATCCCACCAGGATGGCGCGAATGGGGCGGCCTCATCATGAACTCAAAATATTACAACTATAGCATTAATATGAATGGGAAAAAGATTAAACATGGTGACGATTACTTTAAGGTAAGTTAAAACATTCATACAAACTTCTATAATTGTACATAATAATTTAAAATGTTATGGTAGGTAACTAGTATGTTTTTTAACTTTGTAAAGATGAAGCGGTTAACCTTCGAATCTGAGAAATATTATACCCATCTATATAGAGCCATATTAGTTAATTATTATTTATGATAGTTATATCGTTCACTGGGAAATATTAAATAAAATGAATTCAATTATTAATCACGAAAACCAGCGGGGCACAGCTAGTACATAATTATAATATAAAAAGTTTGAATCGTAATAACAAGTTACGTGACAAGCTCTATATTAAATAAATACTAAGTATTGCAAGTAACAAATCAAACTTATACACTGTAGTCTGACTGACATGTTGCAATATATCTCGGTGCAAATTATCTATTTCTGAATATCGTGTATTTGTTTAACAACTATCCATTGAAGTGAATTTCCAAGAATTAGAGATACGAAATACAATTTATAGCGACATTGGCGAAATGCCAGCTACATAATTGTGATTGTTCCAGGATTACTATCCCGATTTAATTGCGAATGATTCAATAGCATTTCTAAGAGCGTCTAAACGGAGATTTGCGAGGAAACCCGTGCTTCTCGTCATGTCCTTCCCGGCTCCACACGGGCCTGAAGACTCGGCGCCCCAGTATTCGCATCTGTTCTTCAATGTGACAACACACCAGTAAGTATAACAAAAGAAAGCTTTAAACCAACGCATAATTCAGTTTTATTTTACCTATATGTGAATTGTTTTTAATGTCATGGTAATAAATTTACTATCAAATAACATTTAAAGAAACATTACTGCGATATAACGGTTCGGTATTCGTTGAAAGGCGAAATACAGGTTATCGGCATCACCATAGCATTGCGATATTCAAGAAGCATTGGAATCTTCATTCAAAAATGCCTGAAGTTGTATTGCGTGATTAATATGCAGTTATATGAAATGCTTTCATTTGAATATAATTAATTCCATGTACATATTTATTGTACTGGTTTGACTATATTGATTGTACTGGAAAACTTTAGTATACAGTGAAAAAATCAACATTGATAGACTCCTTAGGGAAATTGTTGTTGACTATTGATTATAAATCATAACTATTACATAATTTTCCAAGAAATGGCATAGCTTCACGTTAAGTTGTTTTGTAGTTAATTAAATGTGTTTGTAACTTTTGTAGATGACTGTCCTTTTCGTGTCGTATTAAAATACAAGTACAATAAACAAAACTTACTGATCATGGTAAAAAAAGGGATTTCAAGGACGCATCTTTACCTATATACGTACGTTAGCAAAATGTTCATACAAAAACTGTAATTGCTTCGGCATTTTCGTGAGCTTAGCGGCCATCTTACATCCCTTAAATATTTAAGAAGTTGACCGTGTTTAGGGTTCTTCTGTCCTCAAGGATGCACAAAATGACCCTCAGTCTGTCTGCAACGGAAGCTTTTATGTCAATTAAAATAGTCTAGTCGACAACAAGCAAGATATAATATATTTTAACTTTAAACATACATATGTTAAACTCGGCGAAATCTATGGAAATTTTTTTTTAAATATTTTTTTATCCTGTAATGCATAACTGACAGAATACATGACTTATCAGAAGTAACTGAACTATTGTGTTGTGGAATTTCATATTTAAAATAGTTTAAGATAATTTCGTTATAAATCTTATATTGAAATAAGCACAATATATTATGTACAAAAATATGAGTTGCTTGCATAACTCAGAACCACAAAACAAACCAAAATATATAGGTACATTAAACTGTAGTCATTATATACGGATCACTATTTCTTAAGAACAAACTTACGTGTAAAATAAATAAGGAAAAAAGTTAAGCCTTGTTTTTTTTCTTCATTTTGCCGAGTAATTTGCATCCCGGCATGATTAATGATTTTATGCATTTAAGGTTTTGATGGCTTCCGCATTATGGTAGATTATACCTACATATTAATTTGCGATTCTTGCGTGCGCCTACCTGGCGCCAGAAACCAAAACTTTAATGGGAACTTTTTAAGTCAGGTTTAGAGTTAGATCCTTTTTTGGCTACAGAAAAATTTCAGCTATCTTACATGCATCTTAAGAAATAATAATAGTTTTCTTAGTCGGTAAAGACATTTTACGGATATGTCATTTACGAGAAACGACGATTTAAACATGATATTATTAAATATACTAATATTAATAAAATTTACCAAATAGTATTCCGCAAGCTAGTCAGAAAGAGAAGAGGCGCTCTCTCACGAAGTTGTTTTTCACTGGCTTAAATTTTTATATGTAATTACGCAAGCCGAAACGAATTTGGATGCGGTTTTAAATAGATAGAGTGATTAACATGAAAGTTTATATACATACATAATATTTGCTTGCGAAGTCGGGAGACGTACTACTAGTAGTGGAATTAAATGTATCGCATTTTCTTTTGTTATGAAAAAATACAGCTTATAATGATGCACAGCAGCTCTTTATTCAAACTTGTGTTCCCCCGATATCGATATCGTCGTATTGTGTGGCCAACAAACCTGTCTGGGGGTCGAGCCGACAAACGGGATTGCAATAAAAAATAAACGCATAAAAAGTGATAAATTTTAAAATATTGTAATGATACCACTAAATAAACTACGAAACAAACAAAACGATAGCATCGGCGAATGTAGTTTAGGCTTTATCGAGGGCTTTATCAGCGGTTCTGGATTCATTAGTGTGGAAACCTTTGTTTTCTTTTTTTGGTTTGTTGATTTACATGGTAATTTATTATTTTAATGGGAGTTAAGAGTATTATAAACATGACAAGCAAATAATTAAGGTTGTCCCTTAGGTATATATTAAGTTCATTCATGTTTACGTATTTTTAATTGTAAATGGATTTAAAATAAAACACGACATTTGCATAAGTACCTAACTTTAAATATTATTATTTTTCATTACCCAAGTTGCTCCTCATCTTTTTCGACTTTATAATGACGTCATTATTGCAGCACACCTACGTATGACATGGCGCCGAATCCCGACAAGCAGTGGATTTTGCGAGTGACTGAAAAAATGAAGCCTATCCACCATCAGTTCACGAATCTTCTGATGACAAAGAGACTGCAGACGTTACAAAGTGTTGATATGGTAAGGATTTTATTTCCTTTATTTTGAGTAGAAATATAAGTTCAGTTATTCGAATAACTGACAGTCGACTAAATGTTTTATTATATTAAATAATCTAAAAACTGAACTATGATTCTAAGTGTAAGTGCTCTCGAGGACAGGTAAATCATATCTTATGATCTAAAATACAGGGATCAACAAATAAACCGATAAAATATGTATTTTAGTATTTTAATATTGTACATTGATTAATATAATTTTGTACGCTCGCTCTCACACACACATAGACTTTTGTACTCTGACAATATTTTTACATATACTGTTCAACCTGAAATTTTAATGTCTGTTTTAACTTTATTATAATTTTTATGTTCCTATAAGCTACCTAGCTTACTATGAAATAAGCTATGAATGTACTTATGCAAATGTTCCAGGCTGTGGAACGAGTGTATCAAGAACTTAAAGCCCTCGGCGAATTAGATAACACGTATCTCGTGTATACCTCGGACCATGGATACCACTTGGGACAGTTCGGTCTTGTTAAAGGAAAAAGTTTCCCCTTCGAGTTCGACATTAGAGTACCGTTCCTCGTCCGAGGTCCCGGCGTTGAACCTGGCACAGTGTAAGTTATTATATCAATAGCATTCTTACATATTTATTGTACATTTTATGTAATGGGCAACTGAGAACTACACAATCTCGTAACTAAATGCCTAACGAATGAGTTGTAAGCTTAATAGGGGAAAAAGGAGGGCGGGAAAGGAAATTTGGGCTTCCGGGACTGAACTTAGGTCATATAGATATTTTGTAGAAGATACGACGCTAAGATACTTTAAAAATTTGATGTATTTTTAATAACAGGTACAGAAGGAGAAATTACTATAAAGAATATAAAGAACTACGTTTAGGTATACACAAACCTAATTAATTTAATTTATTTGATGGGCGTAAAAGTTAGTAATGATTAATATTTAATAGTTATTAAGTAAACGTTCATAATGGTTGTTTAGTGTCGACGATATAGTGCTGAACATAGACTTGGCGCCAACATTCCTGGACATGGGTGGCGTGGTGCCTCCCGCGCACATGGACGGCCGCTCGCTGCTGCCCCTGTTCCAGCCGAGGCAGCGACGAGCTGCTGCAAGCTGGCCAGATACTTTCCTTGTTGAAAGGTATAAAATACCTTTATACTTTGTTCCAGCTTATTGGTTTTACTTTTTTTTATGGTTCGTACTTATACTTATTTATGAGGATTGCTATTTAACATTCAACTGGAACATTAGATGTATGCATTTTATATACATTATACTTATATATTACATAGTCACTCAATAGTTTTTAATATGAATCAGTATGATTTTTGTTTCAATTATTCAAATAAAACGAGACAATATATTTTTGCGTTGCTTTATTTATTTTTCGATTTGATTGTATGAATTTCTAAACGTGTCAATCATGAGTAAAATAAATTGAGTTCTTGCAAGTTTAATATGCACGAAAGTAAAACTTCTTCAGCTGTTTCCATATACTTGTCACATGGAATAGTTAAAGAATAATTTCATTTGTTGTGTTAGTCAATCGCTTCTCACGAAATACTTAGTAAAAGGGAAATTATAAAACATTTGTTCAAGCAATTATTATGCGTTAAATTCCGTAGTTCTGGACGGCGAGAAACACAAGCGCACATAATGGAGGAGCGTCTTCGAGCTCAAAAATATAGTCGCGAAATGAATGAAAAAGCCACAACCCCAGCCCCACTCGTGCCTTCGTCAGAAAGTGGCGATTTCGACTACGATTCAGAAGATGACTTCTTGGAACTTGATGATGAAACTGATGACAATGATGTACGAAATATTTTTTTAACATTTCTTCAATATTTAACTTAATTATATTTAGTAAATGCGATGGATAAACTTTTTTCACGGCTAATTATTATAATTTTTTTTTTTATATTTTATTATAATACTTTATTTTCAGGATACAGACGACAACGGAAATAAATCTTCTGAAACATTCATTTCAAATGAAAGCCATAACCCAATTCTCGAGGCAAGTTTAGAGAAGGTGCTCGATTCCGATGATACCAACGAACAAAATTATTTAGCCGGTAAATTCTCATTAAAATGCAATGCTCCCTATTTTTATATTCCGGGCGTTCTGCTTTGAGCAGGACACGACGATAAACTATGCGTTTCGGGCTTTAGCAAAAATAAGAAAAATATAAGAGAATTGGAGCGTTCTGTATACTAAGTTTTTTGTTTGGTATAAAAATGGAAATTTTATTCTATTTTAGAGTCAGCTGAGGGCAGTATAATTAATCGAAAAGCGGCTCGTCTGGCTGCTGAGTGTTCAAAGGCAGAATTAAGAGCGCCTTGTTCTGATAAACGCAAGTGGAAATGTGTTCTTGTGAATGGTCGGTGGAGAAAACATAAATGTAAATATGAGGTAAGTGTTTTGTTTTATTAAATACGAAATGCATTAATGTACTGTTATGCTAATTATAAACTACATTTAATTATTTTTGTAGCCGAGCATAAGTGAGCCTCAACCGAAAATGAGCACAAAGAAGTGTGCCTGCTTTACGCCCAGTGGTCTAGTCTATACCAGATTAGAAACAGACGGCAACATCGCTAGGCGACCAGTCGATTTACATAAAGATAATACAACCAGAACTAAACGATCAATGAATAATGATGTATATGAACCCAACACCGTTGATACTATACTTGAAGAAAATCCTAGTATAGGTCACTTAAGTTTTCAAAACGAACCTTTAAATGAAATAGAGAAAAAGACTGTAGAAGAGAAAGTAGACAAACTAATCAAAGAAACTGAAGCTTTCTTAGAAGCTTATGAACGTACCAAAGTAACAATAGAACATAAGAGAACGAAGCGACGAGCCCAACACTGGAATCATAACAAACACAAGCAAAAAAATCAAGCTATGATTAACAACAACGATTCTTCACTGGAATGTAAAATCGACAAACACGGCTCCGTTAACTGTTCTCAGGTAATATACAATGACTTAAAAGCATGGCATACAAACAGGTTGAGCTTAGAAGATCAAATAAGACAACTAAAAACAAAATTGGAAGATTTAAAAGAAATTAAGAGGCATCTTAAAAATAGTAAACCCGCTCAAGTTGAAATTCAGACCGTTAATCCAACATACATTATTGATCGTGTAAAAAATAATACAAGTAGTACACACAATATAAGTACTACTAAACCGCCATTACGAAAATCTCGAATTCAAAGGATTAAACCTAAACAAAGAAAACCAGATTTGTTTGAAAAGAAATTGAAACAAACTAATGAATATAGCATACCTACCGTAAATACTAATATAAAAGATGATATCCTACAAAAACAAATAAAAAACGAGGAAGCAAATATATCTTCTATTGCTAAGTTGGATTTCGTAAATAAAACAGAAAGTATCCCTAACAATTCGACACATTTGTTGGAGGACTTACCAAAACCTCAAGTTACAACGATAATAACTAACAACAATAATTATTATGAGGAGCCAGTCGATAACAAGAGTACGCAGACCATGATTACGAATAATGAATACACCACTGAATTTACAACTGTAATAGAATCTTCAACCGCTGCAGACCCGTTACCAAGCTTACCTATTTTAGATACTGTTGAAACCACTACGTCAACAAACATATATTCAACAGCAAAGTTCTTTATTTCTGAAGCCGATAGGATTTTGGCTCAACATCATAATTATTCACAAAATAGACAATTCCTTCACAGTACTACGGAAACTTCTTATTTCCCGTCACGACAAAAATTGGTTTCATCAACCGTTAGTAACTTAGGTCCTACAAGATTTGACGCTTCAGAATATGAAAAGGTTAATCCGAATAGAGGTACTCCTAACAACGTCGATATCTTTAGCAAACCAACTGATATATTTCAAAGAAGACTTCATCCCTTATTCATTGAAAATGAAGATAAACATGTATGTTATTGTGAAGAGAGTCGGTAAGTATTTAGTTAAAAGTACTAGTATATATTATAAATAACAGTATATGATTAAAACTATCAGCAAAAGAATAAAATTACAATAATTATTTACAGGAAAGTAAAAGGGCCAGCACAAGCTTATCTAGAGGCAGCTCAAAGGGCTAAGGAAGAAAGAAGAAAACTGAAAGAACAAAGGCTACGTAAAAAATTACGAAAAGCAAAAAAGAAGGTTGTTCTTTTTATAAAGTTTTTTTACCTTAAGGTTAACAAGGAGCATAAATAATTTAATAAATCTTTTATTTTATTATTATTTTAGGCGGAATTGGAAAGACTATGTGAATCGGAGCGTATGAATTGTTTCCGACATGATAACGAACATTGGCGAACTGCACCTTTATGGACGGCAGGCCCATTCTGCTTTTGTATGAGTGCATCGAATAACACCTACAATTGCGTACGAACTATTAATGCCACACATAATTTGCTTTACTGCGAATTTGTAACTGGACTCGTTACATATTACAATTTACGTATAGGTGCGTATAACTTTAGATGTCTTATGACATTTTAATAACAATGTTAGTGCATGAACATTTAATATGTTAACTGATTTTTTTATTACAGATCCATTTGAAACTCAAAATAGGTATAAATATTTGTCAACTGTAGAGAAAGAATACTTCCACAATCAATTGCAACAGTTACTTAGTTGCCGTGGACCATCTTGCAGACGATTTTCACATTCAAATTCAGGTAAACCTTAAAGAACAAAAAATTATGCACATAAATCTATAAAAACATAATTACATACCAAAGATTTCCTTACAGGTAACAATATTGAAGACATCAGCAGACGATATGCCGATGATCATATAACGTATAGAGGTGATTCTCCTGGCTATAATGAAAGGTTGGTTAGATATTACGATTTTGTTTAGTTGTTAAAAAATATTTTTATATTCTTAATTACGATTTTTGTAATTATTCTATTGTTTAAGGCCTTGGAGATGGAGCGGTTACGGTCGTCGTTTTGCGAGGGCACGTGATTTACATCATCGTCGACATATGATGGCGTACTAGTCGAAGAAGTATTTATTTGTTAACAGCTTTTGATATTTTCAACTGTCTTAGGAGCCTTTTGGCAAATGCTCAGTAGATAATAATCTAATAGATTTCTACATCAGTACCTAAATAATAATAAAGTTTTAGGGCTATCTGTAAATCATCGAAATTGTAGGGCTTCCGGAATTTGTCTCTAATCTTACGTGTCATGAAATGAGACTTGATATTGTAATAATATTATACTTCAATGTATTCTCCTTATGCTAAATCTAATATTTGTACGTACCTATATCTTATTTGTATATGTAGGTATGTGTGTCGCAGTAAGGGTCTTGGAATTATACAAATTAAGTTCTGTATAATATAAATTTATCTGTTTTTTGGTAAATCTGACCATTTATCATATTTACCTCTCATTTAGTTTGCCTTTAATTGCCTTGTACGCTTGTGTGGCTAGAAACAATAAATTGCACCAAAGTCGCTTTATATGTGTTGCAATAACTTATGTACCTGCTCCTTTTTATTGTATTTTATTATTTATTTATTATCTTGATTATTTCAAAATAAATAAGATGTACGGTTGTATAAAACAAATTGATCATATCATATATGTAATTTACTTTGTGTGTATAATTATCATACCTACTTTGGTAGATATTTATACCTAGATACGAACTTTTATAAACATTAAAATGTATTATGTATTAGTATTTAGTATTTAATTTAAGCTCTTTAATTTTATTTACTGTCTACTATATCGTCCAGGCTAATTCATGCGTTTTGCGAACTTAAGTTGTCTTGTTCAAATATTGTTCGAAAATATTAAATCTTAGTGTAGCCTTGGCCTTACTGTGACACAGGCAGACTATCTAAACAGTTAAAAAAAATGTGACACTGCCTGAAGTATTATTATCTGATATAAGAATAAAAATTATTACGTATCATATTTTAGGACATTAGAACTTTCCCTATTTCCTTGCTGTTTGATTTATAAGAGTATTGCGTATGTATTAATGCAATTTAATATGATTAAGTGAAATGAATGTAGTCAGTTCTGTGTATTAGCGATTTATTTAAGTGATATAAAGTTGTTGCCATGTTATGAGAATGGTTGTTTATAGTAATGCTTGTAGATAAAAATGTAATGTTAACAACTGAAACAAAACCTGAGGCATGCGTTGAAACACAACTGTGTATTTGATTTTAATATAATAAATAAACTAAATATAATATTTTGGATTTTTATTTCATAACTTTTTTTATGACAATGTTAAAAATTAGTAATTTAAAATATTGTCTAAGTCACAATCATTGGACATTGAAAAAAGTGATGTACATTCTTTATTTGTTGATCTGGCAATGTTTGGAGGAATAACAATTGGTGAGCTTTCTTCTTCGGAGGATATCATATTTGAATAACTTTCTGTATCTATAGCTCTAAATATTGGAACACTAGTACTATGGCTCACAACATTTGAGGTAGAAGCATTTGTCTCATATGAACTATTCAATGTATTCTGTTCTCCATTTTCTATATACTCATCCCACTTTGATTTCTTTACATGTTGTTTTGAAGAATCTTTTATAATTGTGTGTGATTGCTTTGGCTGTTGTATATTACTGGACATATTTTGACTATAAAAATTATCAACTGGAATGTTCTCTATACTACTGTCATCAGAAGTTTTAAGGTCATCTTTATATTTTTGGTTATTAAAAGGTGGTTTCCAGACTTGGGATTTTATTCCTAATGGATATATCTGTGTTGGAATTGTATTAATCTCAATGTCAATATCAACTTCATGATTTTTACTCAATACATTAGTATTGCAATCATCAAAGGTTTTATCTGTTAACTTATGTTCGTATTCTGCATAACTCTGTGATTTTCTTTTTCTAGATTTGGCTTTCTTGGGCATTTCCAAAACAACTTCTTGATCATTAAGATACATAGTTTCATCAGATTCAATACTCTTGTTACTAGTATCTATATAATTTGACCATTTACTTTTTTTTGATGTATTAAATGTCTTAATTTCAGGTGTACATTCTTCATTGTCAGAACTCTCACAGTCAGATTGAAGATCAGGGTTTTTAACATTTTCGCCTTGCATTTTATTGAGTTTTTGTACATGCATTCTGCAGTCTTTTCCAGTGCCAATCCCATAGTGTCTTTTGATAGATTGTTTTTCTCCACACACTTTACATTGCCATTTATTACTTTTTTTCGTTTGATGAATCTTTAAACATAATGTTAGTTTATAAAATTACTTAAAACAACATTCTATTTATTAATTTGTATTATAAAAAAGTAATACTTACCTGGAAAATCAAACATTTATAACATCTTAAAACTTGAAATGTCTGAGGCATGTTTGTTAATAAACAAATATATCAACTTTACTAAATATGTTATACATATCTAATACCCACTTTTATAATTATAAAAAAGCAAGTATTGCTTGGAAAATTGTGTCTTTTAGGTATGTTATTAATAAGTTTATGAAAAGAATTTCATTTAGAAAACCAATACAATTTATTTTAACTTTCTGGCTTGGGTATTGTTCTAGTTCTAACTTCTTATTCTTAAATCTTAATATTCTATTCTATTAATGTTATATTCTTGGTGAATAGAATAATAAGTAATATATAATCGGCCATAAATCATAATAAACAAAAAAACGCATGAACTTTGAAATAATGAAGTATGAGCCTCTAGTCTCTAGTCTCTACGCAAAAAAGTGTCAACTGTCAACTTCACATTTCTCACGTAACACGTTCCAATTAAGCTTCAGCATAATTCGGCATTGAGCGCCACTGAGTCGCACTCTGTAATTAGAAAACTAGAATATGCTTAGTTTCTTTAAACGTAGTACATAATTACATTCTCTTTTAGTTTCGTTTGCTTGATTGTTAATACAAAATAGCACTGCGTGAATATAATAGAATTTTCTAATGGGAAAATGTATTAAAGTATCTACTTCATTAAGATGGAAAATTATAGAATATTTAGTTATATATTATAGTAGAAACACGGCTTATTTAAGAATTAACTAATACACCCCACGTTCGTGTGTATTAATACCGTATGTAAGCGTTCGGTACTTACATCGCATATTATACCTAAATTCACTCTCATCAAGATAAATATGTAACATCAAATAAAGTCATATTTATTTTAGCATCAAACGGGGCAATTATTTTTTATTGTATTAAGTACATCAAAATAAAGCGAGTTTTCAGTTAAATTTTATTATCTGAGCCACATTGATCACAGGTTTCGTAAATATCTTAATTAAAATATCTTAATAATACACTTAAATTTTGACACATCCATTTAAATTTAAATTACTCTTTTAACGTTTAATTTCAATAATAGTTTTAATAAAATGATAAAAATGTAATAGCTTGGTTTAAATTTAACAATATACGTACAAATATTAAGTGTCGTATTATTATTTCTAAATTCGGATAAATTTTGAAAAAATACTTCGTTTTTTGAAAATACTTGGCTCGTGTGTACATTAAAGGAAAAATAAAATTATGTATATACATACATAATAATATATTATGAAAATATTGCACAACTGGTGGATTAAATAGGACCTAAGGAAACATTTTTAGAATCCAAAGCAATACAACGAAAAATAACTTAATCTAATTTTAATGCAACATTTGTAACGTTCTTGAAAGTTAAAGAAAGCTTATAATTTAATTATTAAGTCCAATCAAATGTAAGTTGTATAGGTATGTATATATTGGTTAAGGTTTTAAATTACATTACAGGTTAAATTTTTACTTACTTGTACTACTTAATTTTGGATGGGATCACAATATTATTTAATATAGGTAGTTATTTGATTGAAATTAATTTATATTGTACAGATTAACAATTGAAAAATTACAATCTTAACTACTTAAGGTCTATTACAACATTGAGATGATGGGATACACTACACACCCAATAGAGCAGAAATTAGAGCAATTAATTCAATTTTGTATTATTTTTTATTTAAACATATTTTCGACATGAAATATGGAAGCTACTTAAAACTCTCTGTTCTGGAATCAAAGAGTGATATCACAATGCTAATTTTGTTTATGTTGGCTTGAAAAATCTGTTAAAATGTAGGTACGATTGAAAACTGTCTATAGTTCACACCTTTCATTTCGGAAACGCAGAAAGATATCGAATTTAAATAATCTTAAGATTTTTTCCCGTTGATCTAGAACATAATGAAAAAAAAAAATTTAAAACTAAATATTACTGTACATAGGGTCGAAGACGTAAATTTTGAAAGGTCAAAAGGCGAATAGCGAACTTAGTCCCAGCCCATAGATGCCTATTGATAATATTATTATTTATGTTAGAGTAAAAATAATATTATTCATAATTTTTAATATCCGTTGATATAATTTTGAACCTGAAGAGAAAAATATTCTTTTAGCAATTTATTTGATACTTACCAAATGTCACAATACTAGGTACGTACGGGATTTTTCCCAAAACCACTTCCAAAAATCTTGCAAGATATTTCTTAATTCATTAATATCAGCTCATATAAATAAAATGATTAAAATACTTCTTATATTTACTGTAAGTTACACATATAAATATAAATCTTTATTCACGCCTGGACCTGACGCCCCCATATCTGCCTGAATATTAAAATAATGGTAAATTTGCTAAAAAACTTATTAGCTTATTCAGAATCTTAAAGATGAGTTACATTACAGCATAGGTTATAAAAAGCTAAGCGTTCAAAAATATAAAGAATCGGCTGTATTGCCATTTAATAGGAACTAACAAGTTTTTGATACGAGTTTAACAAGCGTTTGGAAACTCTTAACAAATGAAAATTGAAAAAAATCTATAAATAAAGCCCATAATGCGCTATTTTAATACCAGAGAACATTAACCTAGTACCTAAATAAAACTAAGGCGAAACAACAGTAACAACCTTTACGATAACAACTAGTAGAATTTGTAAATTTGACACGTAGGTTGCCTTGTTGGCACAGTTTTGGCACTAAGTCTCTTTCATTAGGCCTGGCTTAAGAGTATGAGGAACATTATCAAGTTATATTTATTTATATCACGTGTGCATGACGGTCGTCCTTCTGGAGTAGCCTCTTCGGGTCGGCCCGTCTCCTTGAGCTTCGCACTCCTTTCGAACCCTGGCAATTATATCGGCTACTAGTTTTTCTTCTCTAATACGTTTTTCCTCCCATTCGCTTGCAGTCCTAATTGAATTATCACCTACGAATTCAAAAAACAATACACCACATAGTCTTACATGGATATTTAAATTTAAGTAATATAAAAATGTGTAAAAATCTAATAGAACTCGTTACCCGATACGTGTATGTGACATTTCTTTGTTTAGTATTTATAAAAACAAAACAAACGTCCATCCTTAACGTACCTTTACTGTTATATCTGTAAGATCTTTTACTCTCCGTTTTATTATTCGTTGATTTGGTTGGTATCGAAGTTTGATAATTAGGTACACTCGTTTTGGGTATTGATGTTTCAGGATCTGTTTCGTCTCTTATTTCGGACGATGTTTGGATAACCGGCGTTTCGTGGGAGCTTTCCATTTGTGAGTTGGACAAAACTGGACTGGAATCCGAGAGCACTTCGCTATGCCTGCTCGCTATGTGACCGATGTAACCTAAAATATTTAAACAATACATATTATGAATAATATTAAGCGATGCAAAACATATTTGAAAATTTATATCCAATATATTATTTTCGTACCTTTTCTGCTTTTAAAATACACCCGACATTGTTCACATTGGAACAAAGGCGATGGATTCAGTGACTGTACAGTATGGACCTTATATTTATGACGATACCAGTGTGTTCGACTTGGCAATACTTCTCCGCAAAGTTTGCAAACAACCCGACCGTCGCTTCGTGTCATATATTCTAACAAATCACTTCTTACTGTAGGAGTTTCTTTAGGAGTATTTTCATTGCAGTCTCTAAATTCAGACTTATCACATTCATTATCAATTTGTTCCGACAAAAAATGCACGCCAGTTTCTTGTTTATCACAATCCACACTTTCTTGCAGATGTTGTTCATTATATTCTTGCTCGTAATTAGTGGAGTAATTGTGATCGCTATCCGTAGATAGAACCTCTAATGTTATAACTGGAAAATTACTGTCCACGTCGTCGTAATATGTTGGTTGATATGCTGAAATAAGAAGGAATGTTAACAAAACTAACGCTGTTTTATATTACTTTGATACCGCTGCTATGAAGATGTATCAAATTTAGGAATACAATTGGAATAAGGTTTACCTAGTATCGCATCCATCCAAATTGTTATTACACAGAGTTCAATTCGATAATTTTACTCAGAAAATATAAAAAATACATACTTATCCACGTACAATACATGGCCCTAACAGTTATTACCATTTTTTACACATACCATTGATGTACCTTTGGTACTTATCGGCGCGGTGTCCACGATAAGACATATGTGACGTCTGACGTTATTTGAAACTCTTATAAAAGTAAAAAAGGAAAAAAAAAACAAATGAAATAAATTTTTTTATTTATTCATTATTTATAGTGTACATAATTCGCATTTAATTATTGCGATGGTAAGATTCTTTTTCTTAAACCTAATTTAATTTTGTTACATACAATTTTTAACATTAAATGAATTTAGTGTTAAAGCTTTGCTATTTGCAATAATTATAACTATAAATCTATGTAATTCAGTTAAACTGTGGTAGTAAGTGTTATAACATTGATATAAAGTATACCATCTATCGTATATGTTAACTTACATAATACTATCAAGAATAGTTATTGAACCTATTCGACTCCTTTCTAGTAATGAAATGTTATCGACAGTTCCCATACCAAAGTTCGAATAAAAACAAAAAACGTAAAGTAACTAAAAGAAGCGTCGATTGACGTCATTTTAATATACATATATAATACTTAAAAGACGTTTAAGCAATCTGATGATAAATATCTATCTGTTATACAATAAACTACCCATATAATAGAATATAGAATTTTCAACACTTGCAAGTTATATTGCACTAGATCTATGAATATGAATTATAATCTATAAAGTCCCAATTACAAAAAATTATTTAACGAGGATCGAGTTTTAAACAGAAATTATTAAAAATGACACAATATTTGCAATTTAGTCACACGGGTAATAGATATACATGTTTGAGGTATCTAAGTTAAAAATATTTTAATATAAAAATATTCTTAATTTGTGCAAATTCATGAGCAATGCGTATCGTGTTATTTAACATCGCTGAACAAAAAATATAGAAATAGTTCATGCATTTTTTTAGGTTAGACACGCCTAAATTGGTGTTGCTATTTTTATTAAGAAAAACGGTGGCATTTTTGTAAATAAAGTTGTGAGTTCTATTGTCTTGAGTTCAATTTCGATAAAAGTGTAATAAAAATTATTATATCTCCTAAATGCAAAAAGATATTCGAATATACAGGGTATGTGTACATACCAATTTTATATTAAAAATTTTCATATTACGAAATTGTATAAGATATGGACACTTCGTACCTATATATATTTATTTATAAAATACAATTGCAGTAAAATTTTATGAAAATATCTAATTAATAAAAATCTATCGTTTCTATTTGATTGTACGCTTACGTTAAACTTATTGCAATCTAAAAATAAACGATGCTAATAATCGATTTATAAAAATGGCTGCCTAGCAGCATAATAAAGATTAGAAAAGAAAAGTATCAAAGATTTAACAATGAACATGCTAGCTAAGTTAGCACTAATATCACAAAATAAAATACTACAAAAGAAAAAGAAATAAATAACAGTAGGTATACTGCTCGGACGCAATGAACGTAGAAAAAAACAAATATTTTATTTAGGACAGACTATTTACGCAGAATGATAAAGAAAAAAAAACATAAAAACGCCGTTAATACAGCTTGGGAAAATAATTTGTGCGAATGACTGGCGCATATTTATACCTAACTAAATTAAAAAAAATCACACTGCAATTGTTAATACCTTAACGGTGAATATAAAATCTATAACGATCCAAGTTTATACACCTTCACTATATACATTCACTTGAACCTAATAACCTTAGATAAACTTATACAAAATTGTGCGCAAGTTTAAACACAAAACTCAATAACCAATTTTAAGTAAATAAACCTATGCTTTAATATTACATACCTAGGTATCAAACTTAAATAAAATTGCTCATTATAAACACTTTCAAATAAAAACTTAGTTTAAACAATATAGTTATATTATTAACGTAAACTTAATACAAATCTAAATTACATAATGATATACAATCTATAATATTGTTTCCTTATCAATGGAAGAACTGCTGATTGTCGTTTCAAGGGTCCTCATACTTCAGAACTCCTTTATACAAAATATATAATACCTACAGAAAAATCAAGAATTCAAAATATGGAAACTGTTATACAAAATTTGTGCTATGGCACTATAACATGTTGATATGTATACTACACTAACATGTTTGTTTCAACTATAAACAAAATTATCAAAAATGAAGTCTCCAAAATCAGAAGAATCACGATTATTCTAGATATTTTTTTATATTGACATTATGAATATTACAGTCTTTGGTTGCTAAATATATTGGGTTACTGACTACTTATTATCTGAGAAGAAAGAGAAAGGCAAACAGCATAGAACGTAGACAATTTCAGACTTTCTAAGCACCCGTCATTTAATTATAAAATATTTCTGTAAAAATCTTAATTTAATCGCCAAATGGGGCGAAACTGGCCTTTATTTTTTTGAATATTTATTGTCTAATCCGCACAACCTTAATATTTTAAACATTTGAAACAATGAGCTTCAACAAACATTAGATATTAAATGCATAACAGTATCAATGGAAATATAAAATGTATATTAAAATTCCACTCCAAAAATAGAACGAGTAAAAACTAATCAACTCTGGGTACTTCTAATATCTACATACCTAGTAATTGCAAAAATATTATTTAACACTATAAGGCTTTTCATAGAAGGCACTGCGTTGGCCTATAAAAAGTACTTGGAATTACACAAAAGTAAATATTTAGGCCTGAGCCGGATCTGGCGACGAGTGCGCCACGGACCCACGAGGCGACCCCGACTCCATTTTAATTCCGGGATGCATCGCTCCGTCGAGACCCGGAGGTAGAATAAAATACGTATTCGGAGGATAAACACAGTCTTTAGGCACGTAGCAATCGTGTGTTGTTTTCATGTGGTTCTTCATTTTGTCGGGCCTGGAAAATTCTTTACAACATACCGGACAGGGGAACACTTTGCGTTGCTGACCTTCGTGATACAAGAAAGCGTGTCTCTGGAATGAATACTTATTTTTAAATGTTTTCTGAATATTTTCCTTGGCACATTCAGTGCATTGATAGACGCCTTCGTTCACCGACGCATATCTGAAAAGATTTAAGCCCCTGACAGACATCTCTGTTAATTGTTCAGCTGGGTCGTTGGAAGCTGAATTAGCCCTTCTTCGTATCCGCCTCCTAACGGCCTGCCTTTGCGACTGATTGCCAGATTGTAGGGTGTTATTATTAATTGAGTCATTTTGATACTCGTTTGACGTGGATGCTGACTGCGTTGCTGGATTAATACGAATTTTGCCTTGAGGGTCGTTCGAAGGTGATGGAAGATACTTGATGTCTTTATTTTCAAAATCTGGCGTGCCACGTCCTGAAAATTAAAAAAAAAGTTTAAGGCAGTTCTGTTATTGGATCTAAACAATTATAATGTAAAATAGCTTATGCATGTGTGCAAATAAGGGAAAAATAAAATAAAAAACAACTACATAAAATATATTAAGATTTATTTGTTCAATGAATTATGAATTACAGCATGATAAAAACAAAATAAAAGTGATTGAACTACATTAGAACGAGCTTGTTATAAAAACAGGTAAAATTTGTCGCGATGACAAAATAATTTATTAGCACCAAAGTATTTTAAATCTACCCACGATTATTAACGTGTCGATGGAATTCACAAACTCGTTCCAAATAGTTATTTGGTTCTTCAGTTGAAGAGACCTTAAAAAACGCTTTAACAATAAACTCAAATTGAAGATAAACTTTTCAGGATTTTTTTAAAGATAAGCTCCAAAAAACATTATACGATCTACAATAGAATGGGTCGCCAAAGAACAAACATGTAAAAATTACAAAATAATAATAATATTATAATCTACATAATAAATTAAAAAATTGTTTAACAAAAAGTAAAGTTTTCGCTATGTTAAAAATAGGACTCAAGGGTTTGCATTTGGAACTGTTTCGGCAAGTTATGTAGTAGGTACAATAATTGTTATAAAACTAACGTTACAGCTTAGCTAAAATCACAAAGTGGGTCAATCTTAGAGGGCGGTTACAAATACATATTACGAATATTAGCTACCATTGCAGATATTAAAAATTATAATAGAACTCAGTTTACAATGTCATAAAAACAAATCCGCGAATTAACAGATGATAGTGCTAAGAAAAATAATTTAACTGGCAATAATTTTAAATAAATACAAACAAAATTTGTACTGAACCAAAAATACTTTGTTCTTGCATAGCGTAAATTTGAGCAATATTGAAAGCATTTTAAACATAAATCCTAGCTCTAACCACACCATCTACAGACGTGAGAAGTATCATTTGAATGATATTATTACCTACCTTATCAGTCCTCTCGTCGTGACTACTATTTTTCTAAAGAATAGAAAATTCACTCCTTCTTAAACACCACAATTAAAATCTATGAAATTATAAATAACTTATTCTAATCTTTACTAATAACCCGTGTTGTTACTTTGCTACTATAATATATTTATTTATTACAAAAAGAATTATTTGTTATAGCGTCGTTGCTGATATCACCAGTGAGATACACTTACGCAAAGGTTAAGCCATGGTGCCGTTGATTTCATTTTTTTCATTAACCACTTTGATAGCGGTAATCATCAGTAGCAATCTATGTTTAAGAAAAAATATAGGTAATAGATAAGACAACGAATACATAAGTACTTCATTACTTCACGTGGAAGAGTCAACATCGTTAAGTAAAAATAAACAGGTGAACAAACTTCAACGAAGAAAAAAATATAAAAATAACATTTAAGTAAAAATTAACTCTCTTTTGATGTAACTTTTATTTTTTTAAAGATTCTAAAAATAGTAATTAACATATTATTGTATACGATTGTATTTTGTTTTATTAACAATAATGCTATTCGTGTAACTTTCAATTCTAAATTTTTCTAAATTTTATTACAATTTGCCTTCACTATTGTCTATGTGAACGAAACGAAAAACATGGAAATAACATTTGGCTAAGGTCTATTTATATTGAATTACAATTATATAATAATTTGCATTTATATAAACCCATAATTCGTTACACTATTGAATCTGTTTAAAGAGGTGTAAATATAAATATTTATAATAATTCTTAAGTAGATACTATTTTCGAATTGGAATTGTAATTCGAAACAAAACATTACGATCTGATCCCGAATATAATAAGAAGTCCTCCCGTTACCACGCTATACTTCACATAATCCTTATTTTATTACACGTGGGTCCGCATGAAATTTAATTTGACGAAATATATATTTTTATATAAGAAAAATATGTGCTTATATTCGTATAATAAGAAATGTTAAATATTATCTGCATTTAAAATATCTTAGTTGAGTGTATCCGTATTCCCTGCAACACTGCAAATCGCAACAAACTAATGTATAACACTTGTCTACGGCAGCTAAGTAATGTAGATATTATAAGGTTTACTTAGAGTAAAAGGAAATATGTACTTAAGAGTAACTATGTTATCATCGTAAATAGTACACAATATTACATTTGATGCAAATTTAAATACGTAATCTCTACTACTTTCATTATTTTTTGCAATTTTATTGATGTCATAATTAATAATTAATCATTAAGAAGCATAAATATACTTTACTATTTGCTCGAGATAAATCTATATATGAATCGTGAATATTTAGTGATATAACTCTATATTATATTACATAACGTCAGCAAGTAACAATTTTAAAATAAATAGATATCTTTGTTAATAAATATATTACTATATCATTCATTCTAGATTTACAAAAGAGCCCCATTTCGCGAACCCTCATATAATTAACGAAGTAGGGCAGAATATAATATATATATAATATTTGAAAATAACAATATAAACAAAAACACTCTGTTTAAGGACATCATTTATAATGTCACATTATATGCGACATCTCTTAAATTTAATTTAGCACCAATTGATGATATAGCATTTATAAAATTAAATAAATTTCAATCAATATTAACATTTGAAAATAACTTGTTACAAAATAAATAAATAAGTGTCGACAACGAGTTTGGTACAGATTACAGAACCTACGGTTAATATAATAATGCAATACCAGTAAGGAACTATGAAGGGATTCAGATTTAACGGTCACACGTCCGAAATGAAAATAGGTATTAAAAGTTTACATTTCCGAAAGATTAAGTTTAGGTAGGCACTGGCTAAATTGACTATTGTAAGTAGATACTAAATATTAGCCTCATTCAAGTATTACTAAATTTTCACCATTAAGTACCTATCCAATTTTCAAGATAATTTTTTTCTTATAAATTTATGAAGGGTACAATAAATTCGTTATTAAATGTTATTAATGATTTTAACAGTCTTAACAATAATTAACCAGGCGAAATCGCCTCGTTAAAAATATTATAAATTGTTTTTATTCGTATATTGTTTTTTGTTAATTTCGAGTAAAGTGGGAAACATGAGATGACATTCCTAATTACCTAAAAATATTTAACTACTTGGGCCTAAAGGTTTCTATAATCCTAAGGAAGCTTCTTAAAATAGATTGTAAACTTTGAATAATGAAAATAAATAATTATACACAATATACTTTGAAATTTCTTAGTCAACTAGTAGTCCAATTAACTTATGAATATAACAAGTAAAGGCACACTAATAGGCAAGCGTTACCTGGACCTACAAATTACGAAATTTCAAACTTATTCTTTTGGGTGAAACAAAACCGACTGTCACAGTCCAAAAGTAATCAATCTATTCTGTCTAGGTCGTACAATTGAACTGAGTCGTGATCGCTACCGGTTTGGAAGACTACAATTGCATCTAAATTTAATCAAATTATAAGTACGATCCCTTAATTTACATTTAAGGCATTTTGACATCTAATTAAGAGAATTTATAAATCATCTCATGGTTCCTGTATTTAATAAACCTTTTCCAAAGCACCTTGCTAACATCACTTTAACAACAACGCGTAGTTGTGTCATTACAAGTAATAACAATTTTTCTTTATTTTAAATATTTCAATTAATATACATGCGTTACATATAATCTTTCCTATGTATTTTTGAGGGTATATACATTTCAGTAATATTTATTGGTTTGTAGTTTCATTACATATAGGTATTATAAACATTTCTACTTTTATTTTATGATAGGTATTGTCTTTAACATATACTCACTCCTTAAACGAAAAACAAATGATGTACTCCCGTATAATATACTCATCTTGAAAAATAATTTGAATAATACATATAAGAATAATATTAGTAGCTGCAACACATCAAGGAACTGTATCTAAGTTTTATGCTTTAAATGAGATTTATGCAGTGAACTTCACCTAGCAGCTGAACTGCACTTATTTCGACAGAATAACATCGACAACCGAACAGTTTAACATTGATAAACTATTTTAAATTAATCTTAATAAACCTAGACATAAAATTCATAGCCCACATTGAGTTATAACTTCAAAGAAGTTTCATAATGTAATATACAACTAAGATCACTAAAAGGCAAGTTAAATGAAAATGCATTTCACACCACTACTATAAAATGGCGATATTAATAGCCTTTTTGTAAGGAGTATAGCCTCTGTAGTGTTACTTTAAGTATTATATTTAATAAATATCATATATAATGTCCAATTTACAAAAAGGCTCCGCCATTGGTATACTCGTAAAATAAATCTAATCTACACTAACTAATTCAGTTCAATGAGAATTGCATGTAATCGCATTACCTAGGTTTGAATTAACGATCACTATGAGTAGTTACTTTGTACCCTGAAAGTTTGTAAGTAATAAAATTAAGTAACAAGTGAGTGCAAAATAACAAGTAAATACAGGATTTC
>DWAJ01000181.1:0-43202 GCA_018238005.1 Eurema mandarina
GTCTAGTTAGAATACATCTGTCATATAACACATCATACGCATGTTAGTGGGTAGGTAATTGGTTGGTCGGTAATAATTGCAAAGTGTGTGTGTGATTGTGTGTGTGGTGTGGGTTCGTTTTATGTTTGACGTGATGTAGGTAAGTAGAGATTCAGTCTGATTGTAGTCTAGTTTAAGTAACCACTCTGTCAGTCTCGACTTAAAAATATACATAGTATTGTTACACATTGCTTGCATATAAGTCGTCTATTCATTAAACAAAGTACCAGAACCTATCAATGTAGGCCTTATAGTATAATCTAATTTATTAAGCCTGAATGCGACCAACACAAAGAGCAAAGGTTGATCGTTCCTATATCACTACTATCAGTACTGGCATTACGCTCAATTTGAGGTTAAATTAATTATCATAGTTCTCTAGTCGACACGTACGCCTACGTGACAGAACCTCATATTGTCCGGGCCTTAGATAAATGTATGAGTTATAAATCTTATTAAATAACTCGATTTCCCTGCGACTAACTTCCCTTTAAATTATGGTTAGTTGGATTATGAAAGGATAAATTTAAACTCCATTCTAATGTATTATACATGCTAGGGTTTAATTTTATTAGATCTAACTAATTTTGTTACCTAATATATCTTTGAAGGCGTCCGCCAGTCCGAAATAGATAGAAAATTTAAATACAAATTACAGTTGAGTAGCGGTCTTACTTGCATTATGCAAAATTACTTTATTGTATAGGAATTTCAATAAAAAAAGTCTCAAATTATTAAAGTAATTATAACGTATTCCATATGATTACCTACTACATGACATTTATCTACAGATTTACTTTGGGGTAGTTATGTACATATCTAAGAATTATGAAATTCTAATCCTTCCTTCCTAATCCTTCTTATTTCAACGTTTCCCGTTCCCCAATCTCGTTCTCCCCTTTATGAACAACCTGTTCCTAGATTTATTTATTTAGAAAGATTATATAAAGTATAAAATAAATAAGACGCGACAATCGCCCCAACCGGGTATACGCTTACCTGCATAATAAATTGAACTTACAAATTATTCGTTATTTACTATTTAATACTTATAAACATATATAGAAAAATATGCGGATGAGTGTGTATGTGTATGTGTTAGATCGACATAACCTTCCTTCGTGTTTCTTTCAGAAGTTTACGGATATTGTATAAAAGTTCAATAAAATGAACCATATTTCGCGTTCAAATACCCTTAATGAGATACAATCTCAATCAATTAATTCATTACGCTTTAAATGTGTTTCCAAACATAGCATATATACCGATATATGCTCGCACAATTAGGTATCAGGTTTCAATAATTGCTTATGATTAACACGCACACATAATTATGATCGATTAGCTAAATGTTCAGTTTTAATTGCATCCATTGTGTTTAGTGCTAACATATTTAGCGGCGGAGGTTAAGTTCAATACCAGTTGATTTATATTCATTATGTTATGTTTTTACCGTAGTACAGCGATTAGGCTGAATTGGATCTTCGATCTTTGGGTCAAGTGTGGCAAGTTTACATCTTTCTTGAGCCTAAATCGATGGCTGCGTTTCATTTTTCAATATAAACATAATAAATGTGTTTTTGGACTAGTTCTGGGTTTATTGTGTTTAAAGATAATATAATTGATTAATTTTTATCTTTAAACATTTTTAGTATACTTTTATGGATATTTTAGATACACCACTGTACAATGAGATTTTAATATAATTTTAATATATTTCTAATTGATTGCGTAATATGTATCGTATTTAGTTGCTAAAGGCTGGCTTATACATTATTCTCACGCGAATAAATGTATGTAGTCTTATTCTTTTGTTTCAAATATTATTATGTATGTTAGAATATGTTTCAAAATACTCAGTAATTAAATATACCAAGGAAGGTTTAAAAACTAATACATTCTTCGTAACAGTTTGAACAAAGAATGTATAGTTTCTTTACATTCCTAAATATATAAACGTTTGGAAACCTTATCAATTAAAATGACGTGAATAATAAAGGATGTGCGGTGGAGCATACAAACAAACATAGTCCGCTAGAATCATTACCCTTCTTTTTTGTTGTGGTCGGGTAATCGAGAAAGTATTTCTCGTTTTTACATAATTTGAAAGCGCGGGATGTGGTCCAGAAAAAATTAGGTTGGGGATTTATATTCTGAGCGCAGTTAAGAAAAACACGAAAATAAATATCTTGTCATATATTTTACAAACCCAAACTCTTCATAACTGGTTAAGAACACTTCTATCTTATAATCTCAAGATTACCGTACTTTAATAAAATAGCGTAACCTCATACTATAGTTCGCGCGTCTTAAGAACAAGTTAGGAATACGGGGTTAACTGAACTCAAGCGATACAAGATGATACGTAGAACTTAAAGTTTCCGATATTGAATATTCATGTCGCGATCCGGCGTTGATACAAGACGTTGTAGAAAATTTTTATTGAAAATTGCTTTATGGGGAACTTTGAAATCTTAGTTTTTTTTTTACTTGTTCTTCCAACGCTGCTTATGATTTTAAGATATAATTACCTTAATTATCTGTTAACTAACTAATATACTTGTTTTATTATGCATACAATAATTATCTTAATGTGGTATATAATGATTTAATATTGATTTAAACTTTATAAGTGACTCAATATGATGAAAATCTCCAACAAAAAACTACTATAAACTGAATCGGTTACATGCTATGTACGTAACATACAATTAAAAATAGATCAGACTCAGATCTGGTTAAGGTCCAAAATATTAATTTCCAACTACCACACCATTTTCTTTTATATATGTAATCCTTATCAAACAACATGTAGGTAATGTAATATTCATAAATACTATCAAATTACTCTTAATAAATCGACGTAAGCCTCGAATGTGTAACTGACGAACACGATTACATTACACAGAATCTCTACATCAAAGTACTATAAATATCCTCAACGCGCGGCCTTATATCAAATTTCTTCGCAAATGGACCTTTATTTTGTCTTTATTTTATTTCTAAGTGTATTAGCGCTCTATTAGACGTTTCTTCTTCTTTCTTGGTTAAATGGTAGTGCTGCGTTACAATAATTTTGCCAATGTCTAATTTTCTGGAGATAAAATTAGTTTCAGGGTCGATATTTGGTTGCGGTAATCAGCAACACGTGCTTTCAATACCACAGCCAAACACCGACCTCTATTAGAAACTTAATAAGGCTGCCTTATTAAGAAAAAATAATCTGCTTTACTACGGTATCAATGTATGTCATAGCCATAATATCTAGATAGTGTATATCATATCATCGTATTAGTCCACTTTTCTATTTCATGTGTATTTTTTATAGCAGAATGTCTCATGATAAGATGCCTCCTGTATGCACAGTCTGCAAAGTTAAGTACAATCATTCAGTCATCATGGCTGGTGTTGATGACCTTTGAAATAGAAAAAAAAATGTGACGTAAGCAATTGAAAGTGGGGATAATAGAAGGAAGGAAAAAATAACCTTCTAATGCTCCCACTTACTGAACGAAAAGCATTGACATCTCTGATTAGATGACATTATATGACGTCAAATTTCTATGAAAGGGTACCAATCGGTAGTTTTCAATTAAATTCATATTAATATACAAAATGTTATATACCTATGCACACGTAACAGCAAGAATTTAAACTGACCCTTGAGTGTTTAAATTATGCGATTAAAAAGTCAATTTTCTTCTTAGCAGTCAAGCTGATACTACGCTATAAATAAATTTAAAACTCAACGATTTCTTGTTGATAAGAAAAGGAAATCTTGCAGTTTCTTGCTGTAGTATCTATGTCAAGTTAAAGGTCATTTCTTATCAAGTTTATTATTTAGTTGAACAGGAATTGTTGAACTTAGAAGTTGACACGTGATTATCACGATAACTTGAAATAACTATACACAATTATATTAAATACTTTATTATAAATTGTAAACTATTGATGATTTGTGATTTTAATTTACTAGTTGCAATTTAACCCCTCTATTTATTGGAAGATTATAACCAATCGTTGTTAATTTGTACTGGGATGGGACTCTTGTAATGGGACTCTATATACGATCACAGCTTACGCAATGACTGATGATATATGAATATTCAAATATGAGAAATATTTAGTAACCATATTATCAATCATAATTACATAGTACAAAATAAAGTTCCTGTATGTCCCTATATATAGCATATATATGCTTAAATCTTTAAAATGTTGTATTCTTTATCAGATGGAGTGATTCAAAAGGAAGGTTTATGTGTAAAAAATATGGATAAATGACGCCTGTATAAAAACCTAAACGTGCTTGTTTTTGATATTAAAAATAATATTATTCAACTGACTTGGTTCACGTATTACATAAAACAATATAATACTTTGTTATAACTATGCTTTGATAAAAAATGAACACAGAGTTATCGCAATGACGCTAATAACTTCATTAGTTCTAAAAACGAGATAATTTTCTATGGACGTGACTTTTTGGTCAATTTTCAGGCACAATAACGAATAATGAATGTATTTAAACTGGTGCAACCACAATTTGCTATTAGTATTAATGCATTTTAATAGAAAATTATTCAAAATGCTAAAATTGTATATATCAATTATTTTGGCAGCGTTGTCGCAAAATGTAAGGTTTAAATTTATTGATTTTTTTAAACTCAAAATAACATTTTAGTATTAATTAGATATATTTCAAAGAAAGTATTGTAAGTCTATACGTTTGTATAGAAATGTTAATAGGTTAATCAATTGCAATTACTGAAATATGTATGAAAGAAATAATTATAGTTTTATAAGTATATTTGCGTAGAAGATTAGTAGAAGCGTATTAAGATTTGTATGATAAAAATTCACCTTACATATATGGATTTAACGTTATTAACATTTTAAACCAAGATACTTTTAAATTAATATATTGCAAAATTTGATTTTTGTCATAGTTCCTTCTTTGTTTAGCGCCAAAATTTTCAAATATCCAAACATAAGGCAGTTGTTTGTTTAATTACAGGTCCACTGCCGTCCGGCTGAAGCTTCAGCAAATGCGACTGCGACGAAACAGTCGCAGTACTTTATTGGCAATGCTTCATCTTCGTCAAGCGACAATCGCGTAGCATCATTCGTATCGCAGATCGGCAGTGTTGAGAAGCAAATTGACGATAGCTTGAAGGCGAAAACGCCGCTTCTAAATTTCGTGGTAAGATATCTATATCATAATTAATTCGAAAGTAACTCGGCTTGTCTGTTTTGTTATGTCATTTAAACCGCTGAACCGATTTTGTGGAAATTTAGCACACACATAGTCTCTCGAGACTCTCTGTAATCTGTATTGAGAAAGGCTACTTTGTATAATTAGTTCAATGGTATTATTTGTTTTTTGTATCAAAGCTAAAATAAGGAAATTTTGTAGTAAGCACTTCTTTTAGCTTCTTTATACAACGAAAAATAGAATCCAAGATCAGACTGTGTAATTTAAGTTAATTATCTGTTACAAACTAATGTTAGTTACTTTGATAATTAATTAGACCTTCAAGGTTTACTAAGTAGAGACCTAGTTTAGGGCTAGGTCGTGTAGTTAGCAATTTACAATTACTAATTGGGGCTTTCGATAATATATAATAAAGTGTTGTTTCAACTAAAATAGCTCATTAATTATTTGATATTTACTTAGCCTCAGTAACACACAATACAATATGTCAACTTTGACCTACGACCTCGTAATAATGTCATGATTTCTATTGTTGAAGCCTTAGTCATATTATAAACTAGTTGCTGCTCGCGACTTCGTCCCCGTCGGTGTCTATTTATTATGTTATAGTGATATATATTATTATGTTATAGTGAGTCCATCTTAGAAGATAGGTATATAATGTCGCCGTTTTTTTTGATAATTTAAAGAGGAATAATTCTTTCATACATTTTGTTTTCTATTTTGAACCGTTTTCGCAGTATAATTTTCCCCGTTTTTTTCCTCATTTTCCATTATATCTTTGCTCCTATTAGTCGTGTTCCCACAAACAAACTATTCAGCTTTATAATGTTATAAGTATAGATATCAAAGTTTGTAGGGACGTATGTATGTTTGTTATTTTATCACGCAGAAAATAGTAAATGTATTTAGTAGGAATTTGGCTTGTAGGAAGGTAAGACCCTGGATTGACATCTAGGGTATTGTCACAGGGTCGGAAGCTGGACATGTAAAACCGCGGTGCGAGACTATACACTATATAAATATCAACAAGATAGCGAGCAAGTTAAATGTTTGCTAGAACAGATGGTATTGTTTGGTCCGCTACAGACTGGGACTGGGAAGGCGAGTGGCTTGTTAAATCCTTTAAAACTTTATACAAATAAGATGTCGTCTTTACTAAAACAAAGACAATCAGTGCACATTTACTGCATTTGCTAGCTAAATGTTTTAAACTATTACGAGGCCTGGCTTCGCACTCATGAATTATACAGATTGACCATCCTTTTTTATGACTCTTATCTATTGACGATTGACGACCGCTTGGCGCAGTGGTAGCACAACTGCTTTCTGCGCGAAGGGTCGTGGGTTCGATTTCCACACCGGAAAAATATATTTGTTATTTACATTTGTATTTTTCTGGGGTCTGGGTGTTACTATGCATTGTATGTATGTATTTACAAAAGAAAACTATGTATATGTAATTTATTTCGTTATCTAGTTGCCATAACACAAGGTTCGGCTTAGCTTGGAACTAGATGGCGCTGTGTATAAATGTCCTAAAAATATTTATTTATTAGAAAAAGCCGCACAAAAATCGGTTGCGTCGGTTTAAAGGTTTAACCATACATGTGAACAGATAGAAGAAGCCAAATAACCAAATCTTTGTAATATAAATGAGTTATCTAAGTACGTATATGCTATGTTATGGAAAACAAAGAAAATTCAATTTAAAAACAACTATAATATCGACCAAGTTTATATGGAATATTACAGCAATAAAATAGGAGATTAGTAAGTGTTTATTTTTGTTTCGATATGCAATCGTTCTATTGGAATAATGACCGGATATAAATAAGGTCAAACTCGGATAAACGCATAAAGGATATTGTTTGATACTGGGTTAATTAAAATCATCAATTTACTAAACGTCGATAATTGAATAATCGAGTCTAGAATTTTTAACGCTTAATGGATTTATAGCATAAAAGCAAAAGTCTTTTGTCTCATAAAGGTAACAAATAACATGAAAATGTTTATACTTTTGAAGGATTAGCTTTTGCGTCCATTTTTGAAAACAATATTATATTTTGGATATATTCAGAACTCGTAAAAGAATTCTCAGACCACATCACACGTTAACGTAACTTAACTTAACATCTTGTAAGATTGTAGTGAATGAAAAGAAACGGTTGCTATACAAAAAATACACTAACTAAAAATGTTACAAGCAATCAATCTTAATTCAACTAATATTATGTTCAATAAATCATTTTACATGTTCTTTGTTCCAGTTCGATACTTATGGTGATAAGTTATCAAGCGAAGAAGAATGTCAAGACCAAATGGTTATTCTTCTCGTACCGCAAGATGCTAAGCCGCAAGATGCTAAGAATGATAATGAATCAGTTGATACAGACGAATCGAAAGATCTAGAAGAATCTGAAGAAGAAAAAGACCTTGAAAGGAACGACAAGTATTACTACGTTCCTCGTGACTCAGAAGACTCTGAATCCAGTGAATCAGACGAGAGTGGTGACTATTAATAAAAGTACAATTTTGTATTAGGTGCTTAATGTAAATTAATAGTATCTTTGGCTTATGTAAATCGCATAAAATGAACAAAAGCGTAGTAAGTAGAAAATATTATTTTTACTATCAATATAATATGGTTGTAATGGAAAATTAATAAATAACCTATAAGTAATTGTGGTTTAATTATTCCTAAAAACATATAAATAGAAAAAAATAGCTATAAACCTTTAGACTTTTAGGTATTCAAATAATGTTAGAGCAGATCTTTCTGGTTCTATTATGTAGAATTATTTTAATATCTTCAAACAGATCTTCAACTTCACATAGGTAATTATTTATTCTTGTTATATGATACAAGTACTTGTTAAACAATTCATGCATCTTCAAGATATTAATGCGTTTTCAATACACGATATATTTGCTAATGAATAATCTTACCGAAGTACATAAGAACACGCTTAATAAAAAATATTTGCATTTTATCTTCAGCTCCCAAAATGGATACTAGAATATTGTTTGTGTTTTGTGTTTTCGCGATTTCTAATGTAAGTATTGATTACATGTTGTATTTCAAATATTTATTCATAGATAAAGGGCTTTATATAAAGCGAATTCATTTTATGTATATGTTGTTATTTTAGAGCTATTAATACTTTTCTCGCTTTGACTGGACGCTGAATAAGATTTCCATAATAAGGGAAAATTAATGTTAAAATCTATCTTTTTGATCTCGGTTTGTGATATTGTGATTTATAGACTCACTCTTCATAATTATGTTAATATCTATTAACGAAGCGATGTCATCTCTTTGAGAATTTCAGAATATTGTGTATTAAATATAAAATAACGTTGTTCAAATTATTTGGGCTTTCGTTACTTTAATGAGGCTTATAATTAATTTAGCTTTAACATTTCTTTGCCATATGGTGCTATAATTAATGCCTTTGTTGTTTTAAAAAAGTTTCACAAATTCAGTTAAGATTTTAGATCTAGAAATTTATTTAGTTCTTTGTAAAATATATACGTAAAACATTATTTAAATCTAAATGCGAAGTTACTTTATATCATATAGTTATTACAATTTAGAACATTTTTGAATTAGGTCTCTAATAGTATTTTTATCACAGCACAATAAAACTGACATTATAATTTGTGCGACGTATTAATAAATATGAAACTAAGTTTCTGTCTGTAACGCTGTATTTTACCATGTAACATTCATAGTTAAGTCAATGCAAATATAGCCTAAAGCTCGAGAAAATATAAAGCCTACCTTTTATAGAATATAAGCGAAGAAGTAATTATTTTGCATGAAAGTTTGGTACTAAATGACACTTTTGTGACTTTTTATAGATAAATGCTTTCACAAAAAGGGACATTATCGCTGATATAGAACAGGATCCTGTTATATCCCAGGCTCCAACTGGTTTTGTAGAAAGACTTAAGTATTGTTACACTGAGACATTGGCTAACACAGTTGATATTGTAAGGAAGGATCACTTGCAACCTCTGATCAATTTCTTTGAGCAATCTTGGAACAAAATAAGGAGGATTCATGTAAGATAATATGTATTAATTATCGTCATAACGTCTTTATACGTCGGTCCTCGATTTCTAATAAATGTATAAGGTATATGTACATCATCTATCTATATATATCTTATATATTTTTACATGGATGGTGAAAATATTCAGAGAACCTGTACTTTAAATCTTCTATGAAACTATTTTATTAACAATACTAAGGATATTAAATATTATTATCTAGATTTTTGTTTCATACTTGTAATGTCGTATTATTCTTTTATTGTATGTGATTTTGAACGTGAAATAATATACTTTCTTACACTTTCAGTCCTACATACCCAGCTATGAAGCATTTAAAAGGCGTCCCGTCACGTGGGAAGATTTCCAGAACGATCTGAAGGAGTTTAGAAAGTGTTTCCGACAGACGTTAGCTGAGATTATCGATGACGTCACTGAGACTGGCTTGCAGCCGCTTTTCCGTCAGGTGGAAGACCATTTGGGAAAGCTGACTAAAGTGGTAAGTGTTCTGAGTTTAGATTATCTCGTTAAGACCTAATATGAAGAGTCTGAGGGGCTCACCTTCCAGAGACAGAACCTTTGTTGCAATTTTTCTAGAACCGTCATTACAAGCGTCTACGCTTTACATTACAAAGAATAGTTAATATTTGTGAGAAATTTTTGTATGTAACGCTAATAATGATAGAACAAAATAACATAAATACTATTATGAAGACTGACTATAACGTGATATTATATAAAAAATCATATTCATATGTTAATTCTTGTTAGGCGACGTTAAGAAATATAACAATTATAACAATTAATTTTACTTTTCTGTTATAGGTGGATGTGTTAACAACACCAAAAGTCGGGAAACCCGAGGAAAAGGAAGGGAAAAGAGATGAAGAACCAGCCGAAAGTCTTAATAATTATTTTTATGATTACAACAATTATAATTAAATAGAATTATTAAAAATATTAGATCACATTAAATTTGAATTTTACTTTGTCAGCTACAAATGAGATTTGAAGGATCAGAAAAATGAAACAGGAAAAGCGGTAAAATGCAAAATCGGTATTCGATCCGGAAATTAAAAGATTAAATAAATAGTGAATTGAACACTGAAAACCATTTGATATCCAACCAAAAATCTCCGATCGGCCAAAAATTTCAGGAACTTTGAAAAATACTCACTCCTGCATTAATTAGTTCCGAAGTTCTAAAAATAGCAATATTTTTTTATTCTGTAATCGTTATATATAATACTCAAGGCGGACAAATACTATAAATCCTCCAATAATAATAGAATTGATTATATTGCTAATTGATACAAACTGAAACTAAACAAAACTCAACTTTCTTAACAGAACTTTTTCTTAAGCGTCGCGAAACCGAAATTGAAAAATAAACACACGTAAAACTGTTGAACGGCTTCAGTATTGTTTACTTACCTGAAAAACTATGCCAATACCAAGTTGATGAAAAGCCGAAAGTTTTTTTGCAAACATTTACCGAGGCCAGGAAGCCGCAGCCTTGGAACAAACACTCCAAATTGAAGCTATCGGCCCTTCGTTTGGAACAAATACCTCTCTTGAAAGACTCGTTCACAAACATTCCGGTGAACTTTAATTAAAAGAAAAAAATAGACATACGAGAGCTCTTCGAGATCAATCGATTTCTAAGGTAGAAGATAATGTTAGATAGCTTCCTTGAAGAGGTATGGCTTCTTATATTACTTGAAATAAATTATTTAATCAACGTTTTGGGGACACTCTTTTTATTTTTGTCATCGTTTTTTTATATGTAAATTCAGATTAAAATTGCATCACATTTCATTCATTAATTTATTTATAATGA
Organism: Eurema mandarina; assembly: GCA_018238005.1. NCBI lineage: Eukaryota > Metazoa > Arthropoda > Insecta > Lepidoptera > Pieridae > Eurema > Eurema mandarina. The sequence goes on from DWAJ01000181.1 coordinate 11,154, forward strand.
TGATTAATCCTAAGCTAGTAATAAATAATAAGAGTCTATACGAAATGGACGTCAATAAGACGTGCCTTATCTATAAAGAATTCTTTGTACGGAAAACGTTATGGGCTCGCGTAAACAATAACTGTAATAATATTTAATGTCCGTCGTTGTATAGAATTAACCTCGGAAGGTTGGAACTATGGGTTTCGAGAAAAATATGAAAACCAGTAGCTATATTTTTTGTTCTCTTCAGTTCTTTTGCTTATGTTTCTTTGCGGTGACCAGATATAAATCTTTTTAAAATGTATCTTTTGTAGTATTAAAACTACGGTTGTACATGCTTCACCCATTGATCACTTTTTTGTCGGATGAAAATATATCCTCATTTCAGTTCGTAAAATTTAAAAAACAATTATACTATAAAGTACTACGTTATAAACGCATACACTTTATTTCCTTTTAATATTTACTGTATATGTATCAATCAAAACACATGACGCATTATAAGAGAGATAATCCAAAAATAATTTGCTCTCAACTACGTGATAAAATCACTCCAAACAATTTGCGCACTGAACACAAAAGAACCATTACTTGATGGCGTGAAGTGACAATTATTGTTTTTACATAGTTTCCTATTCAATCACGAAGCCACACAAAGAGCAGACTTTACTATTGTGAAGGTAAAAAATAGACGTAAAAGCGCATTTGTGTTTCGCCCGTTTTTCTATTCAAGTTATTTGTCCTGAGAGCCGTCTATTGATTTGAAGGAATGATTTGGAACTTATATGTTTATACATACAAATACGTTACTAGCTGTAATATTTGCTTTCATTTGCTGTAAGGTTTTTTGATTAATTAATGGATCCTATTAATTGAACCTTTTTTCGATGACTTAAACCTTTTTTAGATCTCGATTCAAATCTCCAGACAGTATGAAACGATTTTTTTTAAATTCTGATTATTTTTTAGCCATAAGATTATATTTATTTATTTATTCACACTTTGTTACAATGTACATACTTAAAATTAGTTTTGATACAATATAAGTAACAGGCGACCTTATCACTTAAGAGTGATCTCTTCCAGGCAACCCATATTTATTAGAGAGTAAAAAGAAAATAACAAAAGTAAGTCAGACGGCGATATGCAACTCATTCTTTAACACATTGTATAGAATATAAACAAATTATTCATACAAAACATACATACATACAGCATATAGGTTAGTTATATAATGATACCTATATAGTTATAATTATATTTTAGTAGCACATTTACATTTACAAAAAGGTGATTTCAAGCGCAATGACATAAATAGATATTATTTCATCAACACATTGCCATATGACAAGGGGAATATCCCTCATAAGAAAAACTTTTTATCATCAATATAGGCACATACACTATCTAAAGAGTCATGTCCAATGATAGTAAGTACTAATGTCAATTAATCAAACATCATACGACAAAACAATTTATACTTTTAGGTCATTAACCTTTCACATTGAGATACTGGAATTAAAGATGTAAGTTGTTCGAAGTAATAAAGATAAGACTAAACTTAAAAAATATTGCTATTTTATTTTTAAAATAATTGAAAAGCGTGGTCGTATTAGTCATATTGTATAGTTCTTTGAATTCCATTAAGCACAAAACCATCAAGCGTTGTTTATTTGCACTAACTAATAGTTAAGCAAACTAGATGATTCCGGGAGCGAAAGATTAGCGGTAATTGTACCCTTTGTATTAATTAGTCTCTTAGAAATGACCTCCGGCTGATGATAAGGGAACAAATAAGAGGTTAAGATAAAGAGACATTCTATTGGAGTTCGTTTAGTTAGTGATTTTCTACTGAGAAGAAAGGTCGTGTTAGTCAACAATCAACATGTACAAATACTTGGCTATTATTTTAGCTGTGTGCCTCATTGGTGTAAGTATTATTTTGTTTTTAAGTGTGTATGTGTGTATACAGCCATAGGCTTATTTGATGATGATGATGTGTGTATAAAAGAAATTGAAGCATTATAAGCCAGTAGAATAAGTAGTAAGTTGGTTTCTATATATTCACTAAAAGTGAGTTGGTTATAACTTGGCTTATAGATAGAAGCTTTCTGATTCTAGAGATTATTATTAAATTACTAAAAACTGAGTTGAGGTCTATGGAGTTACTATGATTTATCTTTTATAATTTGATTAAGAGGCTTTTAAGACATTGATTTTTTTATCCACGAAACATCTAATTGTCTTTCATTCAAACAAATTTAATAAAGTTTGAAAGCGATGCAAATACATAATATTTTTTTAAAAGAAGGTACCAAGAAACGCGCTACAAAATGAGATGGAAGAAACAATTTTCCAACAATTTCTAACAATTAGTTTTTTTATAATCTTTAGGTGCTCGCTATTGAGAAGCGTGAAGCCGATGAAAACATAGGAGAAAAGATACAGAAGTCTCTCCAAGACTTCGGTAACCAAGTTAAGGAGGCGTTCGACCCTGACGCGATCAAGCAAGGATTTAATAACATAGTCGACGCTTTAAATAGTGCGGTTAGTGGTTGAATATCCTACTTATACTCTAAATGTGAATGTTTGAGAGAATGTAATGTATAGATGTATGTTTGTTATTCTTTCACGCAAAACTGGCTGGACCGATTTAGTCGAAATTTATGTAGAAAGGTGGATACCCTGGTTTAACACATACGATACTTAGTATCTTGGTATCGCCTCGGGAAAGGGAACAACGTGGGTAAAATCGCGGGGCACAGCTAGTAAAATAAAATTAAGTACCGATGAAAAAATCGATTGGATGTTATGTTCTTTTAATTTTGATGGTTAAAAAACAATATTTTATCGTGAAATGCCAAGAAAATAGGGCTTTAAATACGAATTTCAGATAAAAACTTGAATGTTTGATTTAATGTACTCTATTTTCTCGGACTAGTACGTGTCAAGCGAGGCAAAGAATATTGTTCCAAAGTAGTCCATACAATAAGAGAGAGATAATTAACTTTACAGAGTCGTTTGTAGCTCCTATTTAAGTAACCAGCCATATCTGTTTAACGATTTTTATAAGTCTAATATAAAATATTCTTTTACAGGTCAAACCGAAGGAAGAAGTTAAAGCATAGTATGGTACATAACCAAAAAATGCCTAAGAACAATCTGAAATTCAATTATTTTTACAAAAATAAGAATAATTAAATTACGAGGTTAGGCTCTTAAATTATAAATGTAAAAATAAAAGTATTATTTTTATTGAAAAATCTTTTTCTGTACACTAGTATCTTTTCATACTAAACAATACATTTAAGACTTCGAAAGTTGTAAAAATATTTTATAGTTTTAAGATTGTTTAGGTCTTCTTAAATATTTCAGTCTTTAGAGAAATAATTATTATAATTTACGAACTTGTAGTATAATTCAAAATCAAGTAACCTCACTTTTAGGATAAGAAGAAGTCTGAAATACTTTAATATTATTAAGTATAATAATCATTATATATGAAGTTCTATTCTGAGAAGGTACTACCAACGTTAATTCAGAACGGCGAGAAATATATACAATTTCTTACCGAACAAGTTCTATCAACCTTAATAAACTTCAGTCCCATACAAACGCTACAAATAAATTTCAGTTTCTCTTTATCACCTAATAAAATATTCCCGCCGGTCGCCGAGTGCACCTTTAATATGCAAGGAGAGTGAAGATAAGCTAGACTTACAGCCGCGTTGATCCACTTTGAGCCACGGACCGTGCCGGGCTTTGTAAACACCTTTGTTATAAGTAGTGGCCGGTCATAAAGACGAATGGCCGGTTTTGGCCGGTTTTAGCCGGTTTCAGCTGAATTTGGCTGGTTTTAACGCGCAGGGTAATTTTACTATTAAATATTAGAAGGCCAAGCAAAGCAGTATACGCACCAGTTAGTTACTGTTATAGTATAAGAAAAGTGTTTTTTTCAATCAATATGCGTACCTTTTTATTCAAGGGGAAAGATATATTATAGTAACGCTTCAATTTTAGTAATAAAATACTACAGTATTAATCGTTGAAGAAAAAAAATATATATTTGTTTGTTCGTATTTCTTTCAAGTGATTAAAGAGTTCAAAGGGTCAAGTTATCTCTCATGCATACATGTGTTGTCAATCCAAAGTAAGTACATACAATTTGCATAGCTTCATAAATCACATAGATCATTCCAAAAAGGTATCAACGAGCGAGTTCATAAAGTATAAAATTGCATAGAAGTGAATAAAACAGATAAAAGGAGACGCGAAATTGCCGCCTCCTGCGCGAGTGTAGGTACAGGCGAGTCGATTTTAATCTGGCTTTTGTAAAAACGCCGACAAATATATTCGCGTGCTCTCATCTACACCTGTGGTAACTTTGGAATGCTTTTGTTGCCGGCGCGGGCGATACAATCGTTGTGTCGATTCGCTTTTCGTACTTTTGTTATTTGAATGTAGCTTAGTAACGTTTATAAATTTCGCTGCGTTCAGTCAGGGAATAGTTATGAGTTTTATGGGTACCTATTTTATGTTTGAACCATTTTTAAACGTACTTAAATATTTTTGTAACTGATGTGTTGTATTGTCTATAATAATAAGATAAAAATTATTAGCAATATTGGGGTGCTTCAAGAAGACAGCGTACATCTTTTTAATAGGTCAGTACTCCACTTCGGACCCGTCAAGCTCGATGGGCGGCGATGACTTTCTGTCCGATGTCTCGCCTGCTCATTTGCCCCCTATGTTATAAATATTATGCTTTTCTTTTTTCTTATATGGACATTGTATATCTGATTTACAAGAGGAACTTCAATAAATATAAACCATACGAATCAAAAAAGAAACTTCCTACCGACCCTAGATGACACGAGTCTCCAAAGGATTAAAGTTCACGCTGCAATCAACATTCTATTCAAAATGTATTTTGAATGAAATTGTTGTAATCTCGATCAAGAAATTTTCCTGTTTATACAGTTTACTATATTGTTAATCTAAAAGTAATTCTCTGTCAGTTGATTCCGCTTTCACTCCAAAACGAATGAATAATTTGATAAAATTTGGAACAGATAAATTTAGTATGTTATCATTAATAGTGCATTCTTTTGACAAATTAGTTCAACAATTTATTTTATAGGAACAAAAACAATCTACGGATGATATAGTTACAATATAAAATACCTATACTTTCATGTAAAAGTAATAAAAAATACTCGAGTATCAAAATACTCTATAGTATTTGTTAGATACTTCTTAACGTAACCAAGATATATATTTGTATGAAGCTACTTCGAAGGTTATAGCGGATGTACTGTTTGCTCAAGCTTCTAATATATGCATGTACCCGTATTGGATTATACGCTTATATTGTGAAACTAATAATGAATGCAAATCGGTTATCGAAAGGGTTGTGTCACATCATTGAATTAATTAAGTACCCTCCCCTAAGTACAAAGTGGAAGCCAAGATTAGTGAGTATTAAGGTTATAATACTTCTTTGAATTCTGAAACGAAAGGTAGGACATTTTTATACTTATAATGAAGCGACATTACGTTCGTACTGGTATTTCAATAGACATTGTTATTCTAGAAAAAATATTGACTAAAGCTTTTGTTATTGCAGAATAAAGACCCACTAAGGAACATGATTTCTTTGCTATGGTATCAGGGTAACTGTTAAAGGTAATTATAACTAGATATATTATAATGGTAAGAAACGTATATTTACGTTAAAATATAACTACAACTGAAACTTTAATAAGCCCCAATCTTAAGAATTCGTATTCGACAATTGGAAAAATTCACTGACCCGAATTCAATCTACTCATTGAAGTGGAGAATCAAATAAGAATTTCGAAGACGTGAGTTTTGTCATTTATTACTAATATAAAAAACTCATTTATATATTAGACTCATTGACTAGTAAATTTTAAGTTACATCCTTTTGTACGTTCAGCGTTCTATACCAAAATATCGTCGCGTCGGTATTTATAAGAATTCTATAGAAAATTTAACTATTATATATAATTATGTACAAAAAATGTACTGTAAAAAATGTGCACGTTGATTTATTTTATTCCAACCTCAGCAGAAACCTGTTTACAAAGTATCAACCAAATGCGACATGAAAAATGCATAAAAATATTTATATACGGACAAAATAAACAATATTCGAATTGCATAATGTAGCAATTCGAATGCATTGCACTAGCTTATACTATTTTCAATGATTTTCATACAAATAGTAGCTGCGAATGTCAGATTATCATATAGATAGTCACTTTGAGGAGTGGATAATAAATTTAAGGCGACAGTGGTCTCCATTGATATTTTTCCTTTGAGCTTTTGAAGTAACCAAACATATTTATAGGACCTTTCATTGAAGGTATTTGGACTTTCTAAATGTAATTTACGATAAAAGAGACGTGCATTTTAATTTTTAGTGCAAATATAATAATATTTTATACGAAAAGTGGATCGTATAAAATTTATTATCTTAATAAGCTATTGTGTTTATTTGCAGACGATTTTTAGCTTCTAATAACAAACATTTACGCATCGTCTGTCGTTTTATATAGAATCCAGAAGTTTTCACATTGTTTTTAATTAAAACTTAAACTATGACTGAACTATCTTGGCTGCACTTTATCTCTTCCTTTCGAACGAGCTCTGGAAATAGTTTGACCTCTTGTTGAAATTTATATTTCAAATTTATTCATTTCAAATTTAAATCCAACGCTTATAACTTGCTTTGAAGAAAAACAAACCTCTTTAATTTTACAGAAAATTCTTTATGATTAATGACGCAGTATTGAAGACTGAGATTTTTAAGTTCACAACCATTGTGATATAAAGTTAAGTGGGTTATACTACTTAAAGAAAACTGACAAATCGAACCGCTGATACAGATTTGTGCTATAAATTGTATAATTTGTCTAATTCGATTAGCAGAACAAATATTTACGTATTGATAACGAACAATACGACTACATCGTGAACTTTCTAAAGTGTAAGTGATTATAATATATTGAAAAGACCTCGAATGAATATTGTATTTTTTTAAACAGCTGCCAAAAAGTCGAGATTACCATTTCATAACAAACTAAACACGTCTCCAATCAACGATGTTTTCTTTACAAAAATATCTAAGCAAATTATAGGACATTGCAAACTTCAATTTGATTGATGTTGAAGTAAAATCGTTTCTACTGCAATAATAATAGGGATTTATTTCCAATGCTGCGGTGGCATCTTTCAGTTAACCTAGACAAATGTTTGTTGAAGATTCTCCACACCTGGCCTCACGTTATACATCTCTGTCCGTAGGATGGTTCGCCTTCAACAGTGACAATGATGGAAAGTTGTATGGAGATTTGAAAAGGATGGAAATGTTGAAAATTCATAATAATGCGTGTTTTCAATTCTACTCTGACGTGTATGAAATGTTTGTGTTTTATTGTTTTCCTCTAAGATAACTAGAATCAGAATTCATTGAAAGTTGATAATTCAATTAAATTGTCTTACACAATTCATTTTTAAGGCCAACATCTTCTAGATCCTAACTTTCTACCTTTAAAGCTTACTTTTTAGAATAAACAGTTCGATACATCTATATAAGTATGCAATATCATATATCCAGCTATGTTTAAACTTTAAACAGTTGTTGTTTGGAAGCAAAAGTTTGTGATTAAGTACCGTAAATAAACCGGCAGCGAAAACTGGCTAGTTAGTTAAATAACGAAGTTTAATACTCACATGTAGTATTCATGTTGGTATTAAATATTTGCTGGTAAGAAGCGATGTCGTATTACATCGTTTAATCTGCCCATACTTATTAAAAGCTATGAATAGTTCTTGGTATTAAGCTCGGCGTTTCAGCGCATAACCCCTTCATACTTGAACAACTTAGTTCATACGTAATTTCCTGCTAATCTATAGGCTGTAGCGCTTTGAGACTGGGAACTCATTAAGAATTGTGAAGTTAGAGAATCGTGGAATACAAAACGATAGGGGTTTTGGTTTTCAAGCGTGAGGAGCGAGTTGCTATATTAAACGTTAAGAAATTGAAGGTACTTATAATCTTGTTAATGATATTTCTTTCTTTGAATGAGATTGTTAGTTTGTTTTTCCTATAGGAGTGAAATTCTCTTCAGGCCTTCCGTCTTCAATCAACAATATAATTTGGCCTATTGAAGGCAATTAGAAATGTGAAGATGTGTCTTACATGTCACTTTATATGGACATGTCACTGGATATGTTCATTTCAGATAAAATAACGGTCAAATGTCTGCCTATACATATGTATTATACATAAGAAATAAACCCTAACTTATTATAAACTCAAGAAATTGTATTAAAGCCTATAGACACTTTAACTCACATACGAGTATTTAGACACGATAAAAATAATCGCGATTGTAAAATAAGAAATAAACGTATTATAACGTAAACCTAAATTAAAACAGTATGTTCTTTTCAACTAAATGAAAATAAAAATTTACTATTCTTGTAAAGTTAACGGTAGAATCTTTGAGAATTAAAAAACCAAAGGAGCTTTGTTATTCAATTCTTCCGGCTCTCTGAGAATTTTAAATTTTCACTTAAAAATGAAACTCCTTAAAAATGTGTTTTTTATTAGTCACGTTGTTTCTTTTGTGCTGGTATATTTCTAGTTTCATACAAATATTATAATTATGAAAATGTTTGTACGTCATTAACGCAAAAATTGCTAAATGGATCTGGTTGAAATTTCGCACTTTAAAGTACTCGGGGGCACAGTTAATATTTGAATAAAAAATATTATAATATATACGTATATAGCAGCGTATAGTTTCACTAGGTTTCTGAAGAAAGGCATAAATATTATCTAAGGTTTTAATCAATCTGCATGCTGTACCTCACAAATGTGAATGTTTATAATATATTAATAATAAAGATATTACAAATATTATTTATTTAAATAATACAAACTATATTTGAGTAAGTATTAGTCAGCAATTACAGCTAAACTGTTCGCAAAATTAGCTGAATCTCAGTTTTGGTCTAAATGAAATCCGTTGAACCTCGGATTTGGAACAACTGGGAGGTCATTTGTAACTAGCTCTAGTTATTTGTTTTGTTTGACCACGTTTTGTTTAAGCTTGTGATTAGTATTTAAACTTATTAAATCTTATCTTCTTGATATATATAAATTACGTAGCACGTTGTTTGTCTGCGATTGACTCCTAAACTACTTAACCGATTTTAAATTAAATTTGCACACCGAGTGTATTTTGATCTTACTTACTTAAAAGATAGTTTATTACATATTACATAGAAGTAGAAAAAAGCTCCCTTTTTTATTTGTTATCTTCTATAGAACACATCTAGGTATTGGTGTCAATTTTTATTATATATAAAATATCAGAAAACACTTAGGCTACCTTCTAGAGCGATACAAAGAGTTTTATTGAGATATGAAATATATAAATGGAATGTACTCGTATTGGAATTCAACATTACCTAAGTTAGAACTATTGCACATTGAACACACATTGAACATTGCATTTGGACATCTTATAAAAAGTGGAGAATTCACTGTTTTATTATTACCAAAATGAGAATGAAAATACTAGGTATTACGTTGTTCTATTGTTAAACTACACTTCAAAGGTGTACTGGTATATGAAGCATAGATGATTAATAACTTTAATAATTACTTTGACTTATTAAAAGAAGGAGAACCATGGAACAGAGCTAGGTGGTACAGGAACACGACGCTATGAATGACCTCAGCTTTGTAGGATTCGTTCGCCCGAGTAACAGAATGACCATTACAATGTCCTTATAATGTGTAGAACTACAGGACATAGAAGTAAATAAATACTTTCACAATCTAAATGCAACGTTAAAACAGTTAACAAACTGAGTAAATGAATATGAGCCAAGCCTGAGTTTCTGCGATGCATGACATTTAAAAAATGTAGGAAAACACTTGTTTCACAATATTTTTAAACAAATTCTCCGTAAGTCTGCTGGGAAGCTAGACAATGTGCTTATAAAATGCTCAGTTAACAAGATTTCCCTTCGGACAGATTTTATAGAAATCCAACTTTTTAAGTTTAAGATTTGGATTTTACATTGTTTAAATTGTTATTCTTCTTCTTCGAGTAAGGTTCTTTATTTAGTTAGAATTTATTAAAAAGAGTTTGTGGGTTTTATTATTTATATTTATAATTCACTTATTCTTGCAGTAATAATTTTTTAAAACATGACTACAAAAGTATTAACACTAAACATCTCAAAGTAATATGACAATATTAGATTGGTTGGTATTAAAAAATTAACTATGGACGTAATTATATTGTCTTATTATCATTAGACTATGTACAGAAAAATTTAATGTAAAGATTTTTAATGTGTTTATTTATGACTGTACGTATTGAATGTTTTTCAAGTTAATTATTAAACCTCCTTTCTTATTCTCTCTCACAAATAATGTAGCCCTTAATTGTCAAAGATTTTTAACCCACATAAGAAACATAGGCTTTACTTCTTCATATTAGAGGAGTACCAGAAGCAAGTAACTGTCCAGAGTATTCTAAATCTTATTAGATAACTATATAAAATACGACAAAGTAATTTGCCAGAAGTCAAAAAATAACTTTTTAAGGAAAACTTTCTTTTTATAAAGGTAACAAAAATAAACTTTTCCAATAATGCAGATTGTCGAAAAATTTTCCACTCATCCATCAAAGTCGTAAATTTAGGGTCTTTTCCGAGTATATTGCAGAAATGCTGGAATATATTAAATTTCATTGAGAATAGATTAATGAGAACGTTTAATTTGTGGTATTTTCGCAACTTGATGTGGTTTATTGACACTGATGGATGGCTATTAAATGGTTAATTGGAAGCAGATAATATTATATAAGCGTTAATTTTTAAATATAAACTTTAATTAGCCACGTAGCTTCTCTGTAATTATATTAGATTTTACTTTAGAAAAGAGGCTTTTATTTTAGAAATACGTTTCATTTCTTCTATACAATTTAAATATATTCGTTAATATCCCGGATATCAAGGCAAAATCACAAAATGCGAATAAGTTTTCCATGTATGTTATAAAAAATAAAAAAAACAATACTTAAAATAAACTGTGTAGTGAAACTGAGATATGAACTTAAAGTTATAAGCTGAGTATAACAAACTTTTCTAATAATGGGTATCAATTTGGACGTGCATTGTGAGTGAGGCTTTGATCCCTTTAGGTAGCTTTAGCTCAAAATTTATTAGCTTCCAAAGTATTAAAACAATGTATGGAAACATGCAAGCATCGAACGTTTTCTTTGCTGGTATAATTTATTTAGACGACTACTTGGTACAGGAGTAACATCAGTGTCTACTGCGCCACTACTGGCTGTGATCTCTTGCTTATTTATTTATTTCACACTTCGTTACACATAACAATTTAAACATTATAAAATTAACATTGTGGTAACTGGCGGCCTTATCACTCAAGAGTTATCTCTTCCAGGCTTATGTTTAGTGTAGGAGTAGATGTAGCTGTAAGAAAGTAAAAGAGTAGAAGGTACGTGTAGGTAAAGGTAACCACACTAAAAGGGTCACAAAGGAAGAAGAAAATAATAGTTTTAAATTGGTTCAGTTTTTACATTGATAAACTCTGATGCGATACATGCGTATTAAAGATGGGCCAAATGATAAGCCCGCTATCAGATACGGCCAATGCGATGCGGGTCGGACATCAAACGCGACGTCATGGGATCTCGCTGATAGATTTATAGGCATGCTTAACGCTATTAGTTGCTTAGTGACGATATTTAAATGTTTTAGAAATAATTTAATTGTAAGAACTGTTAAAATATTACTTGAATTCTGTACTCGACAAGATATTGCACGACACCTTTGGTAAAAGACAATATTGTTATTTCCGCTCAATACCAAGTTAGCACTTTCTTACACTATGTATGGGGTAATTGTCAGTTTTATGTTAGAAACTAGTCAGTGTATCGTGCGAAAGAGAAAACGCTTTATGAAACCAAAGTTAGCCGATTGTCTCTTTCCAAATGATGTAATGCAATATTTAGTTCTAGCTATTGTAACAGTTTCATATGCTTATGCATATACTAGTGAGATAATATATAGTAGATAATATACTAGGGTTATGTGTTCAAATTCCGGTTATGTATACTCGTATAAGTAGGGGCCAATGATCAATTCCAGGTATAAGAATAAAATGACGATAAATATGTATAAAAGACAGGCTAAATGTTAAGCTGGCTATCAGATACGGCTAACGCGATGCGGGTCGGACATCAAACGTGACGTCATGGGATCTCTTTGATGGATTTATAGACATGCTTAACGCTATTAGGTGCTTAGTGACGGCATTTAAATATATTTTATAACAGTTATTTAGCTTATGCGTGGTTGTTTAACACAATCCACATTTTTTTATATTCCCTATGACACTTAGCAATAATGTGGCTTTCTACTGGTGAAAGAATTTTTAAAATCGGTTCAGTAGATCCCGAGATTACCACTTACAATTTAACAAACACACTAACTTTACTGCTTTATAATATTAGTATAGATGGGCAGTTGGGAGGTGCAATATTTTTCTGTAGAAACACAAATATTTATTCCTCTGTAAGTCCGTCTCTAAATTAACTTCTTCTCGTTAAATGGTCCACAAAGGTTTTATGGACACCTGGTTCTTCAGCTAAAAAGTCGTATACCAACCAATAGTACCAAAGCAAAGTATTGTTAATACGGGAAAAGTGTCTTTTATGTGAGAGCTTCATAAGATCATCATTCATTTTTCATCATTTATATGGTACTGGTATTAAATAATGTAATATACGAGTATATGCTGTATAAAGACTTAAGTAAACACCTGTTTTGCCTGAAGTTTATAAAAACGTTCTAAATCTTAAGATCGGTTGCCAAGTCAACCATCTGGCATAGACCCATTTGGCCACAGCGCTTGTCCTGATGGTTATAACTATCTATGATTGTGAGCAATGCCAATTCCATAATACCATTAAGTTTTACAGTTAACTTCTGTGTTTGGCGCCATCTTTAACGACTATGGGTATTCTTCCGCTTGTCTGTGCTTTTAAGGGCTATTGAATTTATTTTGAAAAAGGAATTAATTCTAACGCTTTTTTTAAATTCAGAACAACTAAATATTGTTTTTAAAGGTTAAGAGTCCGAGGAATAATGGAGTTTTTAATTCTGAAACAGGCTAGCGTATAAAAAGCATAATTGAACTGATTTACTTGGAGACGTGGAAAGGCGTGTAGTACATAGTGAAGGAACATTTTTTATTATTTTTAAATATTGTGGCATTGCTGTAAATAATAAAGTCCTGTTCCTAAGATGAAATGGGCTTGCATCGGTGTAGTACCACGGTACGTAATTGTGCGGTAAGGGCATTTGCCGAATGCCAACTTGGGTATTAAGGTCAAAAATTCCTTTTAATTTCTTTTTAAAAGTCAACAATGCATATAAAATAAATATACTAATCAAGTAAATAATGTGGCTTAATTTAGATGATCCGAACATATAGCAATTGGAATGAGTATAATACTATTCAGTATTAATTAAAAGCAATCAAATTTTATGCGGTAAATCTATTTGTGGTGTAATTACGCTGAATTGCTTTTTAAGCAATAAATATCAATTTAATGATTCGTTAATATTTTAACGCATAATATTCAAGCGGAGCTGACATAACTTTCATGTTTAATGTTTTGTGTGTGTAAATAAAAAGTCATTCTATAATGTTTTATGCGGAAAAAATCCGCTTCTTTTCAATACTTCATTAATATTGTTTTAGATCGTTTCGTTTTGACAAAAGAAGAACGTCGTTCGTCATCTTACGTCTACGGAAAAAATAGAATTTAAGTTTGAATTTAAAATCTTTTAAACAGATTACTCACGCTTGTCAATAAAACTGTAAGTTCCCAGGAATCCTGTTGCATTATTCTGTTTGGCTCCTGTGTGGAACTCCAGCACTACGGATTGTCCTGGTGAGTACAACGCTGGAGGGATGTCAGATCGACTCCCACAGAGCTGCTTCGCCCACGCCGATCGCTCGTTGATGGCTCCAGGAGGACCAGGGCCTTGCACCTCCCAGTACACTTTTATGTAGTCACCCCAGGCGCAACTGTGGAGCAAAACGTTCAATGAATACTACTAATGGAAATCTACAGAATTTTGTTTTATTAACGTTTGTTTATTGGTAGATATAAATAGCCATAGATGGCAATTTTGTTAGTTTTATAAATGCTTTGTAAGTTACATACGAATCTAAAAATAAATACAAAACTAAATCGAGTTTCAACTGGGTGAGACTACGGATCTTTTATAAAGAATAGTAAACATATGAGCGACTTAAAATAAAAAATACCGTTTCTTAGTTTTTTATATTACATTATGTAAACTTGTTTACAGTATTCAAGTATGAATAGGACATAAAATTTTATCATGTTTCTAATAGATCAAATGATACCAAGAAAGCGCTTACATCAGAATCACGGAAAAGTTTTCATGTTAGCGTGCACATTTCTTAACTTTTCACTTTTTCATGAAAATTGTAGTGAAAGCAATTAAAAAGGCACTTTCCGGCGAGATATAGGAGGTATTTAAATAATTCATCTGCATAATTTGGCGCAATAAGCGCTCATTAAGCACATTAAGATGGTATGCGGCGATATACCGGCGAAATGCATTTGGTTCAAGAGTCGATGCAATGATCCTGTACATTGGCTTTAAAGAAGAATTAGTTTTTTGTTTTTATTAAAATACTTAATAATTAAAAAGGCTGGATGACGCGAGCTGTAAGACTTTTTGTAACTTATCAGTTTGAAAGTCTTTCCTTGGACAAATAACGTATTGTAATTATTTTGCAGATTTATTCTATATCGGATATCTAATATCAGATTATCGGAACAAATAAATCTTCCCATGAGTTTGGTTTCAATAATTATAATAATATTTTACACAATTATTATAGGTGGTCTTCATTTAAACTCGATGGACAAAAAGTATTTCCGATGGCAATAGAATAATTCAGTTATTTAATTAATTAGTATAATAATTGTTGTTAGAACGCGATCGCGGGGCGCGATTAGTATATAGATCTTGTATCAAATCGCATGGCAAAATTATGTACTTAGTACATATAGTTTTTAATCATCTCTTACACTTGAAGTTACTGAACCGAGAGAGCTTATGCGCAGTTATTTTAATGTAATTAAAACTGTAATTTTGCACTCATTCGTAATATCTGGCATTTTAAAACGATCTGGGAATATTTGCTTTGTACAAATACTTGGAAGCAAATATTAATTTTGTAATTTGTTATGTTGGCCAGAAATGCGTTTTCATTTGGTATTTAAATTTGTGTGAACTGTAAAGCTTTTAGAGGTTTCCCTGTTTTATAAACAGTTCTGTAAAGCAGTACGTATTCACTGACGAGATTAAATACCTAACTGACAGATAGGACTGCTTATAGAAATTTTAAGCACGTATTTAAATAGAAATTATGTTTTGTTTTTAACTCTGTTTTACTTTCGTCATTTTGGACATTACTACAGTGATTGTTACTTAAGACGGAGACTAATCTAAAAAGAATAGATCATTATATTTAGCGTTATAGTTTATAAGTTATCGTAAAGTAGAAAAAAAATCGAATGTTCGCTTACCATCAGACGAACTTGTCGAACGTTTGTATGAACTATTTGAACGAATTGCCTCTCATGACGCTTAAAACATTAGAAAAAGTTGGGGTTTGAAAAAAAAAATATTTTCTATAATACAAAAACGCTTAACGTTTTGCTTAACACAAGGCTCGTGAAAGCTAGTCCAATTTAATACAATTAGGAAAAACATAAATTTTTATACAAAAGGATTTTGCTATTAGTTCGTTCTTTATTTTTCTATACGATATTTCTATATTCTTCTAAAATATCGCCTTTAAAATAGTGTTAGTATTTGATAAACGACTAACTTTATAGATTTTATAGCTGGAATATCAAAGATTTAGAGCCGTAGCTAAGCATTTGTGTCACCTTAGTTTAGTTTATTGAAAGAATCCACGTAGTGTAGTGGACCCTTTAATATTTTTAAAACTGGTATTTGATATTTTCTAATATACAGTATAGCTGAATCAGTACTACACTCTGAACGTATATAAGTATTTATGTTTATATATGTCACAGTAGCGTCTAAACTACTATGTCCATTAAAATGAATGAGCTGTCGATATACGTACTTGTAATAATAGTAGAGTTATTACGTTATTGGTAAAATATATTATGTTTAAATAACTTTTAAGGATTTCACATTGATAGAATAATTTAGCGTCAAATAAAATAAATATATTAATACATTTTCTACAACATTACAAAATATATCAAAATATTATTTTTAATTTTGAATGTCTAACATGTCTATTTTAGTCGTTTTTTTAGTCGATTTTTAGTCGACTGTACCAACCACAAGAGTTCCAGTAGTTGATCTCCTCAGAGATGTGACGTGACGTTATTGGAATGGTGCGGTAAGTGTGGTGCTATATGCCTACATTTCCATTTCCACCAACTTTCACACACACACTGACACAATCAAATTTTACATATAGTTATAGGTAGGTTTTACACTTAAAAAATGTATGTATGTATTATGATCAATCTATATATATATATATTTATATCTATATCTATATACTTTAATATATAAAGCTGAAGAGTTTGTTTCTTTGTTTGTTCGAACGCGCTAATCTGAGGAACTACTGGTTCGAATTGAAAAATTCTTTTTTTATTGAATAGGCAATTTATCGAGGAACTACTACATGACGAGGGCTACATGACATCCTGCAACTAATAGAAGCGAAGAAATAATGGAAAAACAAATCAACGGGGACCAAGTCGTGAGCAACAGCTAGTATTAAATAATAACAGTTCGCTGGTCTCGCTAAAACTCTAAAACAGCTAAACGGATTTATCTTATCTTAGTCTTGAAATGTTTATGGACGTCTAGGGTAGGTTTAAAAGCTGGAAAAAATTCTAATACTCCTCGGAAAATCTATGAAAATAGCCTTTTATATTTCCCATACAAACGCTTATTGAAGCAGTACGAACGATCCCTGCCGGGTCAGCTACTATACAGTATTATTTATAACCTTGCTAATTGATCTTAATGTGTTAGGCTTACACTCCTCAACGATTAGACTGGTTTTGGCGAAATATGGAACAGATATTGACATAGCTTGGGAAAGGACATAGGCTTAGTGCAATTGCATATGCAATATTGCAAATGTCCATGGGCGGAGGTGATCACTTTCCATCGCGTTTGCCTTTTGCTGAAATCAATATAAAAAAGAAAACTTTTGGTGGATGGCTTTTTTATATAAATGAGGCGTCCTGAATTATTTATACTACTTATATTCATACTATTTCCTGTTGAAGTTGCAATAGAAATGCATTATCGGTAAAAATTACAACTTACGACACAACGACGTATTAAACTTACAACAAAATTTTACTATTAGGTATAAAAATTCAACAATCGTATATAGTTCAAGAAAATAAACGAGTGACTGACTGACAGACTGACAATCCAGTTTTACAAGTTAAATAAGGATCCCTATAAACTAGCAACAATTTATCAACAGCCTACAAATAAAAATATTATAAAGAAAAATGATCCTCAATTAGACGCGATTCATTTTATTAGACAAATATCTCATAAATTCCTGAAGAATGTTTATTGCTTTTTGTAAAAGCCACGGCATTCAAAGGGATCTCAAGCAATCCTTCACGTAAGATGACAGCCTAGGACGTTTTTAAGATCATCTTGACCCTACTCAATTCGAAAGAAACAGATATTTGCTCTTTTCAGTTTTCGTGATAGCGAGAATGTAAATGTCGTTAATTTGATTTAAAATTAGTCCAAGTTGTGAATATAAAAGTTTTAATCGAGAATGATTTTGTTTCATAGTATTATTTCCATAAGTAAATTGAAATTTTAGAATTAAATTTTTAAAATTCAAGTTATTTTTGACTAATGAAATTTATTCGAAGTGAATAAATCTTCTAAATATAACGTCTATTTAATGTCAAAAGACCATTGAAGGGTCGTAAAAAATTCATCAATGAAACATGCTATTCGTACAGCTAATGAAACTCAATATTTTGTATCGACTCCGTTCGAATACGTTACAATTTTTCATTTGTGAACGTAGTGTGAAAATTGGAGCAATTTTGGCGCGAACGCATTAATATGCATCGAATGCAAGCTATCGTCGTGCGGATTGCAAACACTGCAAGCCGAATAGCAACACTGTATTAGATTTCGAACAGGGAACGTTATAAATGATATATGGGCCATAAACGTTTGAAGGTACCATTGTACTTTTGTTGGGTTATACAAGTGGGTTACAACTTACATGGCTGAAAGAACAATACCGGTCTTATTCCTGCCTCACTATGATGAACTTTCATACGGAACATTCGTCTTATTACTAAGTGGGCTGATATGATTAATACCATGTGTTAGAATGTAGGAAGTAATTTTACGCAATCTACGCAAGTTTAATTGCCACCTGTGTGAATTGAGAAATTGTATGTGATTACAGGAAGAGGGAATGAAGCGCTAGAAATGCGGGCTTGAAGAATAATGTCTTACCAAATGCCCGCTTTTGTTAGCATTATGACGTTAAAATCTTCCTTCATATGTTTTGTTGTATATATTACATGGCTTGTAGAAATTAAGAGACATTTCAAATATAAGTTATCTATGAGAAGGTATTCCACAATTACGACGCATAAAATAATCCTGACAGTTAATTATTTTCATACGTAATAAAAAAATCTATATTTTTAAATGAATTCATTCGCTGCTGGCGTTCAAATAAAATAAATGCTTCCACGAAACCTTCACAATGACTGTTATCGTGTAATTTTCAATAGAATCTCATTTTCTAGGAAAAGCACATTACAAGTCCATTATATGACAGCTAATAATGATATTAAAATTATATGTTTGTGTTTGTTCCATGACAATCGATATTTCAGTAATCAAAATAAAAGGAGCCATCAAATTATTTACTATTTTTCGTACGGTTTACTTATATAACTCTAAAAAAAATGTCAAATACTTCATTTTCTAAACGATTTTGAATTCGTTATTTTGAATTACATTTTAGAAATGTAATTAGTACCTAATTCTAAAATACAATGTGTAATCTATTGTCATAGTAATAACATAACCGAAAACCTGAAGTAAAGGGTTTTGACTAGTGTTTTTAAACTTAAAGTATTAACCTATATACAAGTCGGTACTAGAGTTATTTAGATTAATTTTCCGTAAGACTTGTCGAACATTGTAAAACTTACTAAAACGCACAACTTCGTAAATTCATCTGTAAATTCAACTTATGCAGCACATATTTAATTGAAATAAATATCAAAGCGTCCGCGTCGGTGCAGTCCAACTTCGCAGTCATGTACAAAGCGATGGATTTCGGCTGAAATTCCGCTGAAACGATCTGCATTTGAGACGGGGTTTCCTAACTTGTCCGTGTGCAAAACTATTAATCTCCGATCGGAATGGTTTGTTTACACGATAGGATGTGTCAAAGCCTTGTGCGCTTTGATTCCTATTACCGGAATGATTGGAATGTTTCACGTTCTTATGAGGGTTATTAGGGTACGAGGAAGAGTCAGCAAGAGTACCTGTAACTCTTTTTCGTTGTCGAAAGAACAGAACACAGTGGGATTTCGGTTAAAAGAAGCCCAATATTTCCCACAACTAAACAACCTCCAGAAGTTTCCTCAGTTAGTATTGTATGAGGATTTCCGGTTTCACTAAAAATAAATTTTCGAAATAACTTCATGTCATTAAATTGCTTTGAAAACTATTCAAATAGAAGTATATAAAAATGTGTGCAACATTATCCTTATTAATATAATAAGTTAAAGAAGCAGTTTAGGTATTTCGCAGCAGGCAACATCGAATAAAACAATTCGCGTGTTTACATTTTTTATGAATCGTTATTATAAAGCCACGCGCCAATACACATTTCTATTCCATGCAGTTTTGAAATCCATTTATCATTCTACGAATGTTTTCAATAGAGGGTTTCCGACACAATACGGGTCGGCGGATAGAGCAATAATAACATTGGATATGATATAATATTCTGCTAACTGGTGACTATTAATAAATGTAAAAAATACGCAATACTTTTGTACACAAATTAAGTACAATAAATAAAAAACTAACTAAACTCATTCATTTATTTCAGACCACATACATAGATTACATAGATTTAAAACTATTATTTATCAATACATTTATGACATTGTCATGAGTATGAAAAGAAATGCTGTGGACCTATCAGTCTAGACGGCTTGCGTCTTCATGATCAGCTATAGCTGCCAGGAGGATGTTGCTTTCAGTATATATTGTATTAAAAAACACGTTTAAAAGCTGAAATAATAATATTGTTTCAACCAAAAACTGTAAACGAAGTTTTTGCGTTGAATTAAATCCTTTATGGTCCAATCGACCGTAAGATTGAATTTTATACTTTTATAGTTGTAAAGGATTTAAGGCTGTAAAATGTTTTACATACATTTTTAAGATTGAATCTTTATTAATACGAATATTTTATTGAAAACAATTACAAAAAATTTAAACGTTTAGTTTAAGGTTTTTTGTATCTAAAGATATTTTATTTTGTGACTATATAGATCGTAGTTTGCTTATTAATTAATCTATGTTAACTCATGTATGTATAACGACAAATTTTTAAAGACTGAAAAGATTAAAAAAAGACAATAGCCGTCTTATTAATAAATTGCGAAGTTACTGTTATTAGCGCCGTGTTTTTGCACATTAAATATTTCCGACTATGAATGGTTAATGAGGTTAAGAATACGTTTACAATTCTTTGAAACATTTGTAGCGCTCTGAATACAAGTTAGTGCGATGAGTAGTCAAAACTGGAATAGAGCACGATATGATTTGCATTTTATGGGTTCTGGTGTATATCTGAAATAATAATTTTAATTCTAAATAGAATATAGTCTTCCACAACACAGGGAAAACTTCTTTGGAAGCTTTGCAAATGAAAATTTTATAACGTTTGTCAATAAATATATTTTTATTTTACGTTTTTCATTGGAATTGCTATATGCTATAAAATACTAAATACTTTTGTATTTTCTCTATTTAATGCTACGAGACTTATAACGTATTTCGTATGCATAAATACCGAAGATGCGATAAAATATTATTATTAAATTTCTTATTGAAAAATAATTGTTCTAGGAAAAGATATACCCAATAAATTAACAATAACTTTTTAAATCGCCTTGAACTCGATTAATAATTAATCGTAGCCGAATTTAAATTAAGACAGAAGTCAATTATTACCTTTGGCTAAATAAAGAGTGTCGCTAAAACATTTGATGAGAAAAGGAAAGTTGAGATCTTCAAAGGTAAGTTAATTAAAGCTTTTTCCTTTTGATCAACAAATTAAGGAACCCCATAGAAGTTTTCGTTTAATTAGTGCGTGATAGATATCCGTCGGAGTCAACTACAATAGTTCCATTAGCAACTTTTATGGGCTGGGAATCATTAATTATGGATGAAAAGCGTTTAGTTAGAATGATTAATGGCTAATACTTAGCCTGTTCTCTTTTTAAATCGTGTTTATCTTTTTATTTTTTATGTAAATGCGCTAGTTCATGATCTAGCTATTTGAAATTGTTTATAGTAGAAGCAATTGAAGATATTTTCTTTAATATGGAGCCTTTTAAAGAATTTTACTTTTCTTTAAAATAACACGTTTTTACTGTTTGAAAAACTCGATAATTACAAGACATTTTACGTTTAAACTTTCGTAGGATTTTGTTTTTGTTTTTCGCAATCTAAATACGTAAGTAAGAATTAACAGTATTTCTCAAACAATGAACAAAAACTTCTTAGAACGCGACCTTTTTATAATTAAATTTAAGAACAGAAGATCCTTATCCTTGAACGCGGAAATATTAAGAATTTCGAAAGCTTGTAATTTAGGGTCTTGTTCGATTTAATATCCGATTCAAACTCTTTGATATTCTAATAAAAATCTTGAGTACCGCTAAATCAGAAGTAATGCTGGCTATAGAAAAAAGCTCAAAAGAAATCCCTTATATGATAACCCTGATTGAAACAACTGCTCTAGTGATTAATTGCATTGACGAGAAATATCACGTCACAGAGGTTTTTATGCATACAAAATAGATATAAAACAACAAATAAATGTTTTACCTTTTTTCTGATCTAGCTTAGCATATAACTGCTTAAAGTTCCAATATGATGTTGAATATAATAATTACGTATGGTATTAAAAAGTGATTAATAAAGCCTTTACATTGCATACATTCCTTTTAAGTTTAAACGATGTGTTGTAACGCAGAAAATGACACAGGAACGATATCTCCTTTTTTCTCGTGTAGCTTGCTCGCCCATTAGTAATGCTATCTTTGTTTCGCCCACAGGTTTGTAATTTGATCTCTCTTTCCCTCCTTTACCAGACGCAAAACAATAGCTAAGAGTGGTCGGAAACACGATAGCGAGGCTTGATATATGGCCTGAGCACTCCTGCGTTTCACCTCCAACCATCGCGGGAATGCTCTGCATTTCCGACTACAAATTGATATCCTACTGGGAATTCCCGGGTTTAAACTGCGTCTGGATATTCTAGATTAGGGCTACGATTTGTCAACCAACCAGCAAAGAGGATTTTTTCTGGTTCTGAACAAGCAATGCGTTCTGATAGCTTTGTTTAAATTTAATCGACAATTTTTTGTTGTAATGTATTATTAACTTATTTGTTGGTTTGCTTTCAGTTAGAGTTCTAAGGAATCTAGAACATAAGAATTGATTTTTTTATCTTTCTTTGTGTAATATAAATTTTTCCTTTATCACAGTTTCTTAACATTAATATTCAAGCTATAGTGTGGTTACGCATTGTCGTATAATACACCATAACATGTCCTAACAATCTTACAATATTAACAAGTCAATAGTCCTGTCTTGCATTTCGATTTCAATTAGCCTACGGCATTCCGATGCACTCCGGTCCCAAGAGACATGTGAAGGATATATTCAGTTAGATTGTAAACCGAGGCTTCGTAATTGTGTTGTATCTTAGCCCCAAAGTACTGGTTTTACTACGGCACGTTAAGGTAATTTCATTATGAAGGTCCAAGTATATGCGATATTTTATGTGGAAAGGAATTAGGGCTCTCGTATCATATTAGGCTTCTTAAGTAGATTGTCTGACTTTATATGAGTGTAAAAATATATAGAAATTGGTAGGAGTGCTTTTTTATTATGTGTAAGATACAATAAACTATCGTTTTTGTTATTATGTGAATAAGTAGTAACTCCTGTACGATATTAAAATTTTTGAGTTGGAATTTGTACCTTTCGGCTTAATATGAACGTATTTTTATAATAATAAAAATGTAAACTTAACCCTAAACAACTGATTGCACAGAAAAATCCGATAGTTAATTAGGACATGTAGGTTACGATTCAATATTGAGACCCTTTTAGTTGGTTCTATATATAAAATAGTCATATACTTAGCACGTACAAGACGTTCCCGTAATGTTCTAGTCTTAAGAGCTTAGTTTGCTCCACAAATAATTACTTCTTTAGTGCACCACAAAGACTTAATAAGTTTCACCCCTTTGTGGGCTGGTCTAGTTCGTGTGGCTAAAATTGCGATTGATCAAACATTTTTAATTTATTTTTTACTCATTTAGAATTTATTTCTTTTTTAACAGTTTTCCGACCTTTAGGGGAATGTTTAACCTATTTTTAATTATTTATTTGTTCACAGCTTTAGTGGAATTTAAGATCAAATGCCAATTTGCATATTTATATGGCCATTTATACATATAAATTTAATTGTAGGATTCCTAACAAAATAAATATTTAAATTAAAGCGTTGAAATTACCAAGGTATTTAGCATCGACTAACTATAAGGTCTATGAATGATATTTGATTTGTAGGAACTATCAAGCGAAAATATGTGAAGCTATCGAAAAAATATTTGGTTCCTCGAAGAAGGTTAGACCACAAACGAACCTCAATAAATTGTGAGAAATATGGAGAGGGCAGTGATAAAGTCAAGATAATATGGATGGATACTACGGTTATTGAAATCAATGAGACCGTTATTGAAAGTTCACTAAATTGAGAACCCTTAGGGACTTCCGCGCGGCTGATACACGACTAGCATTTGGTATATTTTATGTATGATATCTGAATTTATATTTCGGCAATGTATGATAAATTTGTTTGTCCTTCAAAGAAAATAGAAGAGAAAAGTTAAGACATTATTTACGACAGAGTAACACGAGTTAAATTCTTCCCCAGCTTTGAATATCTAATGAAAGATTAAAGTAATTAAGTACGTAATAAATCATATCAAACATTCTATATAATAATATAAATATACTCGTATGTTGCGATGCGAGCATCTACACATGTATTTTTAGCGAGGCTAAATCAACATTATTCTTGAATTCTCGGCGTTATATTGCGGCATATATTGTTCCCATTTTAAAGTTCACTAAAAGTAATGGATACACACAATGATACCGTGCGAAGGAACAGCACTCATTATATTCCGGCGTGGTATGTGGGTGAAATATATCACTTTGTTTTAACTTCTCACGTAGTGTGTAATATGGGGCTTGAAAGCTCGAAGGAAACACTCTTGACGAATCGACCTTTGGAATAAATTGCGCAGGATATTGAATTATGGAGCAGTGAATGTACGATATTTCTTGTTCCACCGACATCGCTGGAACACCAATGACGCGTGTTTACCCAGAGTTTTTCGCTACGTGCTTTCCAATGTAGCCTGGAAGTAATGATCTTCGTTCTTTATTTATTTATTTCATTGTTTTTAAAATGATGTTTAAGTTCCTTTTAATGTGCATATACTGTTTATTCAAAGTTTTAAAGACTTAACTGAAAAACAATTTAAATTACGTAAACCGTAAATTAAGACTGAAGATTGATACAAAATTGTCTAGAACTTTTTGAGTTAAGATAGACGTTAAATAATTAATCTATGTAAAAGGCGACAGGAATCAAACTTCTTTTAGTTTAACTTCTTCTATATGTCTATTGTATAACGTACTTATATGTATCGTAAAGTAATTCTTTACACTGTAGTTTTATCTAAGAAGAAGTCTTAACTAAGAAAATAAGGTGAGAGCACCGGCAAGTGGCATTTCTGATTCCATCTACAAACATTCGATACCATCCGATACATTTTTCATCAAACCTGCAATTCAAACAAACTTTATACATCATGCAATCTTTTGCCATTTTATTTTGCATTTTCTGTGTTCGATTCAGAATTTGGAAGCGTAATAACTTGACTCGTATTTCGTGCTTTGTTTTTATTACAGCGATTGAACTTGCGTCAGCTGCATGGCTTTTTATTAGACGAAAGATTTAAGAGATTTATATTGTTCCTACATTTGCGTTTGAGCATTCAACTTTACTAAAAGGAAGGATAGTGTTTTCCAATAACGTTTTGACCATAAATTCTATCGCAAAACCCGTAATTCGTGTCATCTTTCTATAGTTACGTTTCTACATATTTCGTATACAAAAAGTCATACAAGGTAAATTAGAGATTCAACAAAAAATATTTGAAAACTAAAAATAATGAGTCTTTATATAAGCGAGTTTTCAAAATTACTCCTTGAACAGCCGAAAACTCTACGCTGAAGACAAAACAGAGAAGCCTAATGTCTATATAAGAATATCAGACACATGTTTTGGAATATAAATCAATTACACTGTTTGCATAATACAGGATAGTCGAATGATTACTGCAGTAGCTTTATGTGCAGTGGGACTTAAAAAGCTTTACGAAAACATCCGAGTATGCAAACAATATATTTGCATAAAGACTGTGTTTGGGGATTTTATTTTAAAACATCGCTATTTAAGCGTAAAAATGGATACTTAACGCACTGTTAAACTGGCGTTACGAAAATTTATATCACATAATGTTTATTTTGTTGGTCTGTAATGAATTTAATACACAAACAAGTTAAATTGTAAACACAACAAGAGGACTGTTACATATAAATTCTTTAGGAATTAACTGTTCATACAATACAAGATATTCTCTGAAGAATGTGAAATAACTCTTTGAAATTAGTTTCGTTTCGATTTTATTTGTCTTTTAAATATCTGGTTATTTCTTCAAGTAGTCTAAACTTAGAGCCTGAAACTGATGAAGATGTTTTTAAATTAATGTATAAGACATTATTATTAAAGTTAACTCTGAAGTGTCTCACATTGTTCAAAGGTAAAGTTGACATATAAAGTGGATTTATTCATTATAAACCTGAAGTAACTGGATAACTTTTAACGAGGGGAATTCTTTTATTTTATTTGCACGAAACTCGAATGATCATTATGTGGCTTTATTAGTGTGTGTTCAAGCTCTGTTTGATTTGTTCCAACGAAGTGAACGTCGCGATCTCGCCGAGGCGGTTTCATAACGGATAAATTAAACTTTATACTGATTATTTTGGTAAAAGTAACTCGTGTTATTGAATTTTTTTTAAGGTAAATTGTTATCATGTTTTATAAACTTGATATTAAACCTTTTCTTTGACGATCTTGGTAGAAAAACTTCTTAGAATTTGTCATGCATGAAATACTTTATTAGTAATAATAATATCAATAATATAATAGGACTTTATTTCTTCCATAGTAGGTACATAATTATTACGAGGTAAACAAAATCATAATAAAATGTGTTATAATTGAAACGATGCATAAGCAAGTGCACGCCCAAGTCAAATTAGTTACAATAGTGAAAACTATCGAAGACATATATTTATATAATTTAGATGATAAGCAAACAAATATCAGAATGATCAAAAATTTATTAGAAAATTCTTTAAGGTATTACGCAGGAGAAACCACTCGCATATCTAGTCTATATGAAAAATCTAACTGAAACATCTGTTGTGTATTTTACATAAATTATGAACGAAAAAATACAATATATTTTGCGCAGATACAAAGTTTGAATGAGAGATTCGGGAATGCAGGAGAACTTATCACGAATCGTGTTTTCGGGTCACGAAAAATTGTACCCAAAGGACTCTTTGATACATTTACACTTTACATCACTAGTCCGTTTGTTGACGCAAATTAAAGTACATTAAGCGCAGTATTTTAGTATATAGGAATAGCTACATTTATTACAATTAAACTTTAATATTGTAGCTCTGGTGATATGGAGATATTTCCTTGGTTTCTTTAAATATTTATTTGGTAAAGTAATAAATACTTTAAAAGTCTATAGTGTACTCTATTGTCTAGTATGCAATGTTATATATAGGTCGGAGGATGTAAAATGACTTCATACATTTAAATCATAAAAGTAATTACAGAGAAGGTTTTATTCTCCAGTCATATTTATTAATACTATTGGAAGAAATAAAACAAAAAATATCTAAACCGATGTTGTACATACAAATACAGTGTGACGTCATACATACGAATAATAATATTTAATTCCTATGACAGCCAAAAGCTTCATATACATGCAAACATCATTTTAACATACAGGTTGGCTGTAATAACGTTTGTAACAAATATGTAAGCGTATGCGACGTCACGATCTCAATCTCAATTGCGATCAAACACTTCTGACCTAATTCATTGAGAATATTATATTCGAAGGCATGAATGGAATAAACATTACTGTACAAAGGGCATTGAACCGAACTGCTTTAGCACTTAGGCGGTTTTATGTTAATTGACTTTAATCCTTTTGTTTAAATGCGATTGTTGTAAGGCTATTTTAATACGACTATAATAGGACCGTTTATACGAGTATCTAAAGATAAATACAAACATTAGTAACACTGTTATAGAAATACATTAGTTGATTGCTATATATTATTTTCATTTTACGATTTTAATTGTTTTATAAAGGTATTATTCACCTTAGGACGGAGACGTATCGAACAAATTAAGACTCATTTAAGTTGGTGAAGCCGTTTTTGAGTTTTATGTAATGTGAAAATGACACGTATTAAAAAATAACTTTTATTTCAAACTGTTGTTAGAACAAACTAATTTAATAATAATTATCTCAATGCTCTTTACAACTTAGAAACAGATTATAAATTATCTGTGGACGTGATTTTATAAGCTTAGGTGAGAGCTTTTAGATAAAACTATATCTAAGTTACGATATTTTATTGAAAAGATTATACGTTACGGATAGTATAACATAAAAACGATACAATTACTAGAAATAAATAATCCCTAAAATGAATTCACTCGATTTCATTGCCAAATGGGTGGGAAATGAAACGGAAAAACTCGTTGACCTAAAAGTCGAAAGATCTTCGAAAAGGAATAATTAAGACGTTACCGAAATCTTAAGGTTGATGTAAAACCATAAATTTGGCTACGTTTTTACACTTCTCTTAGCCTGATGAATTTTCATTTTCAGAATTATTAAAATCGATTATTATTAAATCATAAATTGAGGTCCTAAGTATATAAATAGAAAACTTTATAAACATTTTAAATACATACGCGAAAACGTGGCTCAGACAAGCATTTAGTGGCAGGGTGAAATAGCAATATGAATTCGTGAAGGTGTGACAAAAACAAATTATTACAGTTATTTTATTAATTTCTGGAATGTGTTATGTATGTTCTATTTAAAATAGTTTTAAATGGAGAAGTAATATTGTTAGTAAATGATTGTAAAAAAGATTCTTTAAAGAAAAATAATTTTCATTTGCTTTTTAAGTTTGTAAATGAAAATTACTAAATAATGTTTTTGATTATTTCGTTCAAACACCAAGCAAACAATTTTATTTCAATCTTAAATATAGTATTACATATATGTATTCCTACGGTTGGTTAGTCAAAACATGTTTATAAAAATATTTACAAAGTCTAGAACACGCATTTCTACTTAAAATATAATATCAAGCACCCATTCAGCTAACTTCTTGATACATTCCAATTAAAGTTGAAAAGAAAGTTAGCAAATTAATATCACGTCGTCACGTAAGTAATAAGTCGGCTCGCAAGTGGCTAACTTGTGTAATCTCGGGCATCGAAGTTCGGATGTCATGCCAGTGATTAGCTTTTTGCCATATCGAAGATAAATTACACTTGAAATTAGCCGTAATACCCTGTTTGTCGATATGAAATTTGTTTCCTTATGAAGTTGATAGCAATGTTGATTTTCATTCTAGTAAAAATGAAAGGTTAGGATTAAAAATATAAATAATATATTCGTAAAAATATGACAGCTTAGAAAGAAAAGAAAGAAAATAAATTTTATTCTGAATAAGTTTCAATCAAACACCCTCAGAAAGTCTACATGATGCCTACCACCGGTTCGGGAACTAACCCGGCGAGAAGAACCGGCGTAAGAAACTCGCACAGTGTCCGCGTACAGTTTATGAAAGTGTCAGTAACACAAGATATATTAAGGTAAACATTTTTCTCGTTCCCATAAAACACCAATCGGTGATCGTCCGGTACTTTGTCTTGAATCTTCGGTAGAGATCCCGGGCTAGATTCATGTGAATTACAGTCTTCAATACCAGGGCAATAGATTAAACTCTGTATCGAGAATATTCAATCAAATATCGCTAGAACTTTCCGATCATGGTAACGTAATACTAAAGATAACATATAAATGAACACTGTTCAACGTTTAATTTCGTTTAATTAATACCTATACTAATATATAAAGCTGAAGAGTTTGTTTGTTTGTTTGAACGCACTAATCTCAGGAACTACTGGTTCGAATTGAAATATTCTTTTTTTATTGAATAGACAATTTATTGAGGAAGGCTTTCGGCTACATAGCATCACGCTGCGACTAATAGGAGCAAAGAAATAATGGAAAAACAAATCAACGGGGACGAAGTCGCGATCACCAGTTAGTAATTTAATATTGCGTCAATTTTGACGACAGTGACTGTAAGTTGATGTTAGTCAAGTGGTAGCAATAAAATTATTAAAAGGACTTCTTATGTGGTTCATGGCTTAATCATGTCTTAGCTACTTTTTGTATGGAGATCATCTGACTAGGCTATCTTGCAGTGTATCTATGTCTACTGTTAGACATATGATTCAATTATAAATAAATAAAAATTGCTATTCTTACATTTTACATAAAAGAAAATATTATAGACGCCTTTTTTTCTACAAACCTCCAACCAACCTCTTAAACTACGTAACAGACTTTGAGCTTAATTCTATTTCTAAAAAATATACCTAACTTAAAAAATAGGTTGAGAAACCTTTAAATACGAGCGTTCCTTTCTCCAAAGGTTGATCATGGTACGCTTCGCAAATAAAGTCACGTTAAACAAGTCAATATGTATTTTACATATAACTAGCTAAAAAAAACTGGCTTTGGCGCGCGACACCGTTCGCGTGGTCTTTCATATAAAATTTCATCCCCACTTCCGCCCCTTATAGCCTTTTTTCCTGTTAAAAAGTAGCCTTTGTTTTATCTCAAGCTAAACCATCTGTGTACCAAATTTCATTACAATCGGTTCAGTAGTATGGAGTTCAGTTGTTGTAGACAGACAAACAGACAGAGTTACTTTCGCATTTATAACATTAGTATGGATACTTCGTGACTTATTCTTTCCCTTAATATTAAACACACAACATAACCGTTACATTGTATTCTTAGAGCCTTGTCAATTTTTGTCCACTATAATTTTAGGACCAAAAGCGAAAGGGCCTTTACACAATATAGTTGTTTACTTAGGACTATGTGCTCTCAGAACATAACATAACGATATAATTGACTATTTATACCGTTTACTGAACAAATATTTGATATTGTATCTTTACTTTCTTTGTATATTGCCAAAATGTTTGCTCTAACTTGTATCAGATATCTTCGATAATATTGGACGAATTGGAGCTGAAGTATTTACTTTGTAACGATTTATTAAGAGTTTGTTCATATTTATAAATATAAATAACAAATATATGTCTGAGTTGTTATTACTTTTATTATTATTATTGTTTTCATCCTTTATTTGTCAATTTAAGCTGTAATTCATTTAAACATGAAATGTTATTTTTACACGCTTTATATTAGCTTCACCTGTATGTTTGTTTGTAACCGACTTCTTTGGGCGCGATTTTGACCCACTTTGAACGGCCAGATTTCGTTCAAACTTTATAGATTTATTGAGGACCGATGACAATACACTAATTTGATAAAATTATTTACTTATTGTAAATATTTACACGATTGTGTTGGTGTCGTACGTGTCATAATTTGGATGTAACAGGCTCTTGAAAAACTGTTTTTACTGTCTGGGAAGTCTGGGTATTTTTGTGTAAAACACCTTACTATGGAAAATACATTATTATTATTTATACTAATAGGAGTTTGAATTGAGGCAAGCGATGCTAGAGTGTCTTATATTGAAGTTTTCAACTTCTTGACATCAAACCATTGGGTGATCTAGCGGTCGCTTAGACTGTTCTAGAATCCTCCCTTTGTTTCAAAGAAACATTGGGAACACACAAGTGAACAAAAACTGTTCTATGAAAAACAATGAAACAAAAAATGAAAGCTATAGCGTAGTTTGTTTAATGTCGCTTATCGGTGAACGTTGATGAAAGAAAAACTTCCAAAGGTTGTTACAACGTCTGTTCAGTTAACTTTCGAGAGGAAGATATAATCTGTTCGAGAGGTTCCTGTGTTATCATTGTTATAAGCGAAGGTACAGTCGAATACAAAATTGTATTAACACATTTTAAACTTCAAAACGTTTTATGAACTAACGTTTCTTATATTTCGAAAATTACAAAGAATCCTATTACTATTATAAAGGCGAAAGTTTGTAAGTATGGATGTATGGATGTATGGATGTATGGATGTATGGATGTTTGTTACTCTTTCACGTAAAAACTACTGAATGGATTTGAATGAAACTTTA